>CAUYTI010079256.1:0-30829 GCA_963575145.1 Galago senegalensis | reverse complement strand
AGTATCTATATTATATAACCTTTTGAAAACATAGAAAAAAGAAGGAATACTTCCCAACACCTTGTATGAAGCAAATATCACCCTAATCTCCAAACCAGGAAAGGACCCAACAAAGAAAGAAAATTATAAACCCATGTCATTAATGAATATCAATGCAAAAATATTTAATAAGATCCTAGCATACAGAATTCAACAACACATCAAAAAAAGTATACAAGATAACCAAGTTGGTTTTATCCTAGGGTTACAAGGTTGGTTCAACATATGTAAATCTATAAATATAATACATCGCATAAGCATAATAAAAAACAAAGACCATATGATTCTCTCAATTGATGCAGAAAAAGCTTTGATAATATCTAGCATCTTTTTATGATCAGAACACTTAAAAAATAGGTATAGAAGGGACATTTCTTAAGCTGATAGAAGCCATCTACAGCAAACCCACAGCCAATATTGTATTGAATAGAACCAGGCAAGGTTGTCCATTGTCTCCACTGTTTTTTTTTAACATCGTAATGGAAGTCTTAGCCATCCCAATCAGGGAAGAGAAGGTGATTAAGAGTATTCATATAGGGTCAGAGGAGATCAAACTTTCACTCTTTGCAGATTATATGATTGTATATCTAGAAAACCTCAGGGACTCAACCACAAAACTCTTAGAAGTGATCAAGGAATACAGCAATGTCTCAGGTTACAAAATCAATACTTACAAATTAGTAGCCTTTATATATACCAACAATAGTCAAGCTGAAATAACAGTCAAGGACTCTATTCCTTTTACAGTAGTGCCAAAGAAGATAAAATATTTGGGAGTTTACCTAACAAAGGATGTAAAAGATCTTTATAAAGAGAACTATGAAACTCTGAGAAAAGAAATAGCTGAAGATGTTAACAAATGGAAAATCATATCATGATCATGGCTGGGAAGAATCAACATTGTTAAAATGCCCATACTCCCCAAAGCAATATACAAATTTAATGAAATCCCTATTAAAGTACCATTGTCATACTTTAAAGATCTGGAAAAAATAGTACTTTGTTTTATATGGGATCAGAAAAAAACTCAAATAGCCAAAACATTATTCAAAAATAAAAACAACTCAGGAGGAATCATGCTACCAACTTCAGGCTATACTATAAATCTATAGTGATCAAAACAGCATGGTACTGGCATAAAAATAAAGAGGTAGATAAATGGGAACAGAATAAAGAACCAAAAGATGCAGCCAGCCACTTATCACCATTTGATATTTTATAAGGCTATCAACAGCATTAATAGTGGTAAAGATTTCCTATTTGACAAATGGTGGTGGGTGAACTGGCTGGCAATTTGTAGAAGACTGAAACTGGACCCTCATCTTTCACCATTAAAAAAATTGATTCTCACTGGATAAAAAATTTAAACTTAAGATGTGAAACTAATACAGATACTAGGAGAAAGTGCAGGGAAAACGCTTGAAGAAATTGGCTTGGGAAAATATTTTATGAGGAGGACCTCCCAAGCAATTGAAGCAACACCAAAAAGATATTACTGGGATCTGATCAAACTAAAAAGCTTCTGCATAGCCAAAAACACAGTAAGTAAAGCAAGCAGACAGCCCTCAGAATGGGAGAAGATATTTGCAGATTATGTTTCTGACAAAGGTTTGATAACCGGAATCCACAGAGAAATCAAACCAATTAATAAGAAAAGAATAAATTATCGCATTTTATTGTGGGCAAGAGACTTGAACAGAACCTTCTCTAAAGAAGACAGGCATGTGGCCTATAAACATATGAAAAAATGCTCATCATTTTTAATCATCAAAGAAATGCAAATAAAAACCACTTTAAGAGTCTATCTAATTCCAGTAAGGTAAGCCCACATCACAAAATCCCCAAACTACAAATGTTGGTGTAGCTGTGGAGAGAAGGAAACATTTCTGTACTGCTGGTGGGAATGCAAGCTAATAGCTAATATGTCTATTTTAGAAATAAGTTTGGAGAATACTTAGGGAACTAAAGTAGAACTGCCATTCAATCCTGCAATACCTCTACTAGGGATATATCCAGCTGACCTGACCAAAAATCATTTTACAACAAAGATATTTGCACCAGAATGTTTATTGCAGCCCAATTCATAACTGCCAAGTCAATAAAGCAGTCCGAGGGCCCATCGATCCATGGGTGGCTTAACAAATGGTGGTATATGTATGCCATGGAATATTATGCATCCATTAAAAAGATGGAGACTTTATGTTTTTTATGTTTACCTGGATGGAGCTGGAACATATTCTTCTTAGTGAAGTATTTCAAGAATGGAAGGGAAAGTATCCAATGACTCAATACTATTATGAAACCAATAAATAATCACTCACATTTTCATATGAATGAGAAACACAAGTATAGTTCAGAATGAACAAGGGAAGAGTAGGGGGAGGAGAGGGAAGGAGAGAGGTCAGGAGGAGGGAGCATAATTGGTGGGACCTCACCTTCTGTGCACAATGCAAGGGTACCTGTAAAAACTAATAAGAGTAGAGTATAAAAGTCTTAACATAACAAATAAGTAAATGAGGTGAAGATTATGTTAACTAGTTTGAAATAAGCATTCCAAATGGCATATAAAATCACATTGTACCCCATAAATACATTAACATACACAGTTATGATTTAATTTAAAAAATTATAAAAGAAATTTTGTCATGTAACCAAAAGCCAATTACTACATATTTTTATAGTTTCACAACTGAAATTCTGAGAATAATGTAGAATTGATTGAAATTAAATATAATTAGTGACAATTTCTGGGATAGGTATATTCTGAAAAGATTGTCAGATAATCGTGAATGGGATGATCTGTAGACTTCCTGAGTCTTAGCACATTACCTGTTTAAGAAAAAACAATTATATGGTGAAGAGCCCAGAAATTTGTACCCCTAGTTGTGTGCTTTGAACCAGTTATAATTCAGTGCCAAAAAGAACCAGAGCTGAACCTTCTCAGACACAGAAGTACAACATCACTAATCTCTGTAGATCAAGAAGAAAATAAAGAGTATTTTGCAATTCTCAGGGCTAATCTAGAAAGCAATGGCATGGGGTGGCCTTTAACAAATTGCTTATATAATTGGTAAGTATGAGGTTGAGAAAAGAAACCAAAAGTTCCAGAACACTATATTGTAAACTAGGCTTGTCCTGAAAATCACAGGGGTGAGAAATGACGGTCCTTGTTTTATGTCTTCCTAGAAAGGATGATTAGTTAGTGGGTCTGGAGCAGGGCCCACAGTTGGAAAAATCTCTGGTCAAGGAGTAAGTAAAATTAATAAGCATCATCTAATAGTTGTTCTTCAATAAAAACAATTATTCTGCACTAAGGATTTAGGTACACTGGACATCGCCTGTATGTTACGTAATTTAATCCAGTCAAAAATCTTTATCAAAATATTATTATCTCCATTTCATAGATGAGGCTTAGAGCCCACTCAATTCACACAGCTATGAGTATTCGTACCCAGAACTATTCCACTTCAATCCTGTGTTCTGATGGCCAAGTTTGTTTCCTCCAAAGAGATGGTATTCTCCATAGCTCAGACTCACGTTCAGGATCTCAGGTCCACATGTCACAGACCTGACAGAATTCCAGTTGTACAGTTCACCAGCTGTGAGAACTTTCTAACCAAATTAAGTTGTTAGGTGATGGTACATGGCAGCTTTCGTAACTGTAAAATAGAGATATTAATAGTATCCACCACTGCTAGAGTCATGAGGAGTAATTGCTTAAAATATATGAGAAAAAGACAAGTACCCTTGTTGGAAGTATAATGCCTTTGTCAGTAAATGTGAATTCGGTGTATGTAAAAACGATATCAGATTTTTTGCTTGTTTAAAAAGAAAAGTTAAAGACTTTACAAACTTTTGTATTTCCATAACTGTACCTTCCCAAATTGCCCTCATAAAAACTTACATTCTCTTTTGAGAATACAAGACATTCATCCAGAAAAAATGAATATTGCCTCAGTATGGCTTTTGAAAACATTAAGCAAGTATACTAAATTACCCTTCTTTTAACCATATGCCAGAAGATTTTTCTCTTACCCTCCCAACTAAAAGTAATGTATTTTAAGTCCTAACAGATTCACAGGCTTAAATCCTATGACTAATATTGGACAGGCTCACCCAGGATTTATTAGGGATCAATGTGACCAATGAGTTTGGCAGCTGGTAGTTGTCCTCCTTTCTCCTAATGCTGTAAAAATAACATTGTTGCCATTATTACATCATTTCAGTGTCTCCAAATATGTTCATCAGTCTGACCACTGCTAAATGCTTTTATTAAAAAAAAAAGAAGCAAAACTTTCTGCTTCTCAAAAGGTTAGCCGACATCTGAGTGCTGGCAAGTTACCAAGACACAAATCTTTGTCTCCTTCCTCACCTCCCACTGCCCAGCTGATTGAACAAGTCATACTCAAAATATTTGGGGAGCTTGGTGTTGTCTGCAGGAACATCAAGTTTCTCCTACTGATTAATTCTTACTGTTCCAAATTAGCAATGCAGTTCTTGTCCAAGTGCTAAAACTGCCAGTAATGGTATTACTTTTGTCTTAAAGATACCACATCTGAAGCTTAATGGCAGCCCTAATCCTGATTTATTCCCCCAAATGCCAAACCTGGAAGGAAAGGTCAAAATGGCCAGTGGGTTCCCCTTATAGTGAGTTTTAAAATAAAACAAGAGGAAACATGGCCAGAAGAGGCAAATGTAGGATGGCCTTTGTCTTGCCCTCATTTACTCAGACAGTCCACTTACAGCTCATCTGTCACCAGGGTCATGGTCAGCCTTCCTGGGTGGTTGTAGCCTTAGTCCCTGAAATATTTTGCTCATTCTTTCCCATTGCAGCCAACTGTCTCTTTAAAAAAAAAAAAAATGTGTGTTCCTAAGACCTCAAGATTACCTCCCCCTTAAAACCATGCCAACTAGGAGGGACCTCTCCTGTCTCAATTCCCTCCTTTCACAAAAGTTTGCTCTATCGTTAATCTTTTACATTCAAAACATTTTTGGCATACTAGACCTGCATTTAATTAGTACAGACACTTGGAAGACTCAAGTGTCCTGGCCTTACAAGGAAAGGAAGGAAGAAAGAAATGTTTCAGGCCCAAAGATCTGACACTCTAAAACCTAACAGCTTATCCCCATCATCTCGCAGCTATTGAGGTTAGAGGGTGGAAGCAGGACTGAGTGTATAAACTATCTGGAAGGAACCCCTGTTAGGATTAGTGCTCCACCTTATGTGAACAGGGGAGTTATCAGGCTCGGACACCATGAACCACAGCAGATCCAGCTTTCCGTGTTCGAGCAGCGAAAGAGGCACCTTTAAATCCGAGCCCCACTCACAATCTGGTTTGCTCTCGCTATCTCGTCGCTGACATCGATGCCCACCAGTAGCTTCGATGTTGGATATCCGCTTTTGTAATTTCATGCTTTTCCAACACAGGGAACCTCCTCGTGACCTCACAGACTTTTCCAGGGTAAGAAATAGATCCTGTGCGTTCAGCACAAGCGTGCAAAGAGTACCATGGATACCAACTGCAGTCCGTGCAGCCTCATCCTGCTCCTGGGTATCCAGAGGGGCTTGGACACCTGCAGTTTCCCTCTAAAGTAAGAGGTGCACCATTGGGATGAACAGTCATAGTCCAGATTCACAACACTCGAGGACGCATAAAAATAGTCTTGCTTATTTTCCACCTCATTATTTAAACTAGATCATCTTCACGCTCCCCTATATCATAACAGGAGGGGAAAAGTCACAGATACTACTTTGTTTTCCAGGGGATTAAAAAAAGAACATTCCAGAGACAATACTTCCAACATTAGAGACCATATGGGTATTAAAGTTTCTGTTAAGTATAATCCCTTTTAGCCATCCACTTAGGCTGCATGATTCCCCGCCTTCCAAGCCTTACCATGATTAACAAGGACTGTCTGTAATTGAGTCGTCCTCCTGCGGTTATTAACCTAGAGACACACACACCATTAGAACCAGATATATTAATTATTTCTATCACTCCTTCCCTTAAACTTACTTGCTTTCAAATTATCATTTGCAAATATTTTATTACATTTTAAACTTACTATTTTGTTTTAAAATAGTGAATTTAAAAGGAAGCTTCCACTTTCCTCAGTCCTCTGGTCTGTAGCTCATTTGTGGCAATTAGTGCACACAATTTTTCACTTGCACCTTCTTGTACAAAGTCCACTGTGTATGGACACATTTTTAATTCCCTCTCTTCTTCAATCCCTGGTAATTGCCTTTTAGAATTCTGCATACTTTTCCATGCATTCCATGAAAAATATACTATAAAGATACAGAAAATAGCAACATTCCACATTGAGTTCATGTAAACAGCTTGACTATAATTTTCATTCATCCACATGGTCCCATCTATATCCCCTGTCCAAAATCCATGGACCTTCCCTGCCCTCCTGACAGCCAAAAGATACTTTATTCATATAACATTTACTTTGTTCCTTGATGTGACTTCTGGGTAACCTGGATACAACTAGAAGACTTGATCTTGCCTAGGGGGAATCAGAATGAATACCATGCTCCCTGTATGTGTGTGTGTGTGTGTGTGTGTGTGTGTGTGTGTGTGTGTGTGTATGCACATGTATGAGAACATTTGGTCAGTATGTTAAGGAATGGAAACCCAGACCAGTAAAGGTATCCCCTAGGAAGGAAGGCATACCAAAAAGGGGTCTGGTGCGTTGGTATCTGGAAGTCTTGAGGCAGAGGGAAAAAAGAGGGTAAGTAGGACTTACTAACTGGTCTTTCTGCCTCCAGTCTTTGTCCTCCTTCAATTCTCCTCCACACTGTAGCTGCCAGAAAGTAGAAACCTGATCATGATAATCCCTTACTTAAAAGTCTTTAATAGCTCTCTGCTAACCCACAAGATAAAGTCCAGACTCCTTAGCATGATATATAAAGCCCTTCATTATCTGGTTCCGGCCTTTTTGGCCAGCTTTATCTCTCTCCACTCCCCATGAAGCTGCATGTACACAGTTTTTCTGTGTTCCCCAAACATCTATGAGAACGAGGGTTTTTCTTTTACTGAGTACCATTATGATGAGAAGAATTCTGTGGCCCCCTCGAAGCACTGAAAACTTTGTACCTCCAAGTATTTTGTTTCTTAAATCAAGTCCTTAAATATTAGCTAAGCACCTTGATTATTGAAAAAGATCACAGGACAGAATTACGTTGCTATAGGGTGCTGTTAAAAAACATGTCCATTCGATTTTATTTCCTAACACTACTTGGTTCCATTAAGTAGAAAATGCATTTGGAGTTAGTAGGGTATCATTTATTTTTAGTTTGTTGCATTCTGTTTAGCTCCCATTAAAGTAAATCACCTAAATGTTCCAGCTCTCCAACCTTATTGTATGTGTGTTTTAATATATGCTTGGAAAATTCCCCTTAGCAACGCTTCTAGATTGTCATGAAAATTGGAAAATGTGGTAGAAGATTGCACTTATTTTTAAAGTACTTTGCTGAGTGTAACTATCTAAAAGAATTAGATGTGGACTTGGGACAGGGATATCTGGTTTCTGCTCTCTCATCAAACAGTTGCACCTGGCCTCAATTGTGATTTTTGCCCCCTTCTTAAACTCTGGCTGTGTGGTACCGAGTGAGCCACTAAACTTCTCAAGGAAGAGCTTCTACCCTGTTTCTACTATTTACTGTGCAGCAATTCCTAGCTCATTGCAATCTCTTTCTTACCAATATCTTTACTGGTAAAGTTATCATTAGGCACTTCTCGTCACCAAATTCAAGGATCTCTTTTCAGTCCTCATCTTCTGGATTTCTTTATACCACTTAGGTGGCCTGATCTCTCCCTCTGTGCAAATCTGCCTCCCCTAAGCATCTTATCCTCATTGTACACTTGGCAGTAACTTCTTTTCCATCTTCCTGGGTCTGTTTCCTCTTTCCACCTTTTAAGTGCTGGTGTTCCCCAAGGTTGAATTGTGAGTCCATTGCTTATCTCATTTTCACAGCTCATGAGCCATCTATTCTTTGGGTTTTATCTTTCACCCAAACTTTTATAATTCCCAAATCTTCATCTCAAGCTTGGACCTGAATTTAGAAAATTTCTGCTGGTCAACTCCACCTGGATTTCTCACTGGCAATTCTACTTTAACAAGTCCTTCAACTTCCCCTCCAAACAGACTATTTTTCTGATAAACTATGTCTAAATTGATAGTACCAGTGACCTGACACAGAAATCTGGAATGTTTTCCATCTTTCTTCCTAATGACCACATTAAATTAGTTTTTGTATCTTATCAGTTATTCCTCTAATGTATTTCAAACCTGTCTGTTTTCCTCCTCTTCATTATATTGCCTGGATTTTGATGAGTTTGCTCATAGACTACGATGCATCTTAACTGATACATTTGTCTAATGAAAGAATAAATGGATGGATAGATGAGATGTTGTTTCTTATGATATGCAATTATACTTCACTTTCCTCATTTGTAAATAAGGAAATTGAGAATGTTCAATCTTACAAACCTGCCATTTTTCATTGTTCCTAAAGCTTCTCAATCAATTTGTCCTAAGTAAACAAATATAGAATATTAGCCCTCCAGCCATAAAATTACAATGAAAAGACAGATTTAGAGAAGCAATATTTGAAGAGCTTTTATAAGTGATGTGCTTTTCATCACTCCAAATGTCATCACTGGATCAAGTTAGAAAACTAGAAAATTACATATGGCACCCTATCAGTGTAACCACCAAAATCTTGCTCTCCATAAGATTTATTTTAATATTATGCCCTTTTCTTTCAATGAAGGCAAATTTTTGTAATAGCAAATTGCACATATTGCTGATAACATTAAATCTTACAGTGAACATTGACCTGATTGTTAGATTCCCATCTGAGATATTTTTTTCAATCTATGGTTCTAAAAATATTATTTCCCCTAAGGAACTGCTCCTTCTTGTAAATAAAGAGAAGAAAACATGAGGGACAAATTTTAGGCAGGAAAATAGCAATTAGTTTGGTTTTTAGGGCTGGTAGACTGTGTCCTCTTTTCCAATTCAATGTTTTATTTTACTAATTCATTATTTCTATTATAAAATACCTTAAGTAAACACTGATGGAAAAAGCAATGTGCAGTATGTGTATAGATGAAAAGTTTAATATTTACAATAATATTTGAGTTATCTTAATGTTATTTTATGTGGCCACATAAGTAAAGCAGATACAATGAGACAAAATTTTTAAAAATCAGAAAAAAAGAGATAAAAATCTATACAGTTTGTAAAAATAGGAACACAGAAAGCTGCTTTTTTAGTTCCTCAAAAAAATGTTTCTTTAATTTAGACTTTAAGAAAAGGTCATGCTTTGATTACAAAATAAATTCTTATTCTATAAATTTTAAATAATAAAAACTATAATATTAAAACCTTTTTTACAAAAAAAACTACATGCGCCCTATTACCAGAAAATAATTCTGTTATCATTTTAATCATTTGTTCCCTACTACCAGACAATAATTTTATTATCATTTTCTATCTTCTAATTTTTAAACATATATAATACATACATATTACGTATGTGTCTTAATGAATAAAGCCCTGTGAAAGGGCATATTTTTTTCATAGTCTATATCATTTAAATTCTTTATATTCTAAATATGCTTGACAGATGATGTAATTTTAAAGAGTAAATAATTTTCTATTTTGTAACTTTTAACCAGTTGCTTGTTATTGTATTGGATAAGAAGGAAATGGATTTAGAAAATTAAATTTTTTAAAGATACAATATATTGGCAATCCTTCAGAAGCAGAGAAATTAATAATATACAAAAGTAGAGAGACATGTCTTAACTGTATCATCTAGAAATAAAACTGAAAGAATTAGATGGATAGAAAGTCTGGTGTGAGGAAGTAACTGCTTGAACTAAAACCACAATGAGATATTATCTCACTCCACTTAAAATGGCTTTTATCAAAAGAGAGGAAATAACGGATGTTGGCAAGGATTTGGAGAAGGGGAGTACTCATATATTATTGGTAGGAATGTAAATTAGCACAGCCACTATGGAGAACAGTATAGAGCTTATTCAAAAAAATTAAAATAGAATTATTACATGATTCAGCAATTTCATTACTGGATATATATTCCAAAGAAAGAAAATGCATGTATTAAAAAGGTATTTACACTTCCATGTTTATCGCAGAACTATTCACAATAGGTAACATATGGACTCAACCTAAGTGCTCATCAATGGATGTTATATATACTCAATGGAATACTACTTAGCCATAAAAAAGAAAGAAATCCTATCCTTTGCAGCAACTTGGGTGGAAGTGTAGATCATTATGTTAAGGGAAATAGGCCAAGCATAAAAAGATAACTATCAGAATTTCTCACTCATATGTGGGTGTTTAAAAAGTAGATCTCATGAAGGTAGAGAATAGTCTGGAGGTGACCTGTTCCTGGAAATAGGAGAGGAGAGAAGAGAAGTTGATTAATGATTAAAAAGGTTTAACCATTTAAAGAAGAAATAAGACCCAGTGATTGATAGATCAGTAGGGTGACTGTAGTTTACAATAATGTATTGTGCATTTCAAAGTAGCTAGAAGAGAATAATTTGAATGTATTAAGCATAAAAATAAGGTGATGGATATCCTAAGTACACTGAAATTTTCTTTTTCTTTTTTTTATTGTTGGGGATTCATTGAAGGTACCAAGAATCAGGTTACACTGTTTTCATTGGTTAGGTAAAGTCCCTCTTATAATTGTGTCCCACCCCCAAAAGATGTGTCACACACAATGAACCCCCACCCCCTCCCTCCATTCTCCCTACCCCCACCCACCACCGTGCCGAGTACACTGAATCTTTATAAATTATGTGTATGCATAGTATAATCACATGTACCCTAAAGCTATGTACTTCTATTATGCAGCATTATTTTTTTTTAATTAAATTAAGTTAAAAATAAAAACTAAGTCAACAGAGCTCCACTATGAAAAACAAAAAATGAATACCTGCTATGGCAATGCCATTGCCATAAGCAGCTACTTTATGTGAACTGATGAAGTCTTATTGTAAAATATTCTTTTCTCAAGGAGAAAGGCTACAGAGCTGCAAATAAATAGTTTTCTAATATCACGAGGCCACCATAGGCATTTTCGCTCATTAGAAAGAATGAATCCTCTATTTAAAATACATTACCATTTGTTCCAACCATACTTAAGTAAAGATGAGATGAGGATCAAATAAATCTGATTCAAAAAGCTCTTCAGTTTAAGGAATCTCCTGCTGGGAACTAATCTTTAAACCAGGCATAGGTGATAAATCTAGAAGGTACAGTCACCATTCCAGGTAGGTACAGAGGAGTTCTTTCCTAAACTATAGTTATAGCTGGTGCTCAGTGGGTAGAATAAATATTTGGTTTTATGCTCCATTACTCCTACATAGTGATGTCTCCACATTCATTACTGCCTCTGATAATCTTTCCAGAAGAATTTTCAAATATGGTTTTGGGGTAAGACAGGAACTCTGAAAGTAATCATTGGAAATCTTTTCCTTTGGTAACTGTGTGTGCACACGTGTTTGTGTGTGTGTGCATGTGCATTTCACCAGAAGCAGCAACAGAGGAAATGCAAGAAGAATTTTAGTAGGCGTCCATTTTTTTCAAAGTCTGACAATTTATTCCCCTCGGAGAAAAGGACGGGAAGAACGGATGTTCTTCGGGAAAGATATCACAAATCATGACCGTACGCTGTCCCGTGTGAACCCTGGCTTTAATCATTCCTTGCATTGCCAGATTAAAGAAAAACAAAATCTAATGTCAAACTTTATTCCCAGAATTCAAGTGTAAGTAGAGCAAATTTTATGTTCAGAACAAGTAGACGCTTAGTTTGGATCTGGAATACTAATAGTAATGTCATCTGGAAGTTACATAACACCTCAAAGCTCAAGGATTCCCATACAATTATAATGCCTACTTTCATGTTTTGCTTCTTTAGATTAGGTGATGGTAGATATTTAAATACACGTTCAATACAAATTTACAGCAGAAAATAGATTTTATAGTATCACAAACTTAATGCCACTGAATTTTAGAGCCAGGATGTAATGTTAGAACTACAGGCATTTTGTTTAGAGCTTTTTCTTAGACTAAATTTTGAGAAATGTTTTTGCCTTACAAAGCATGGTCTTTCAGTTGTTCCAAACCAATGCTAAGGTTTGAAAGGGCCCAGAATATAACATTCTTCTTCCAACTTCTGAATCCAGTGTCAAGTGCCTGGGTGGGCAGATTGTGAACTTCAAACTCCATGAGAAGCCATTCACACTCACACAGACCAAAGCACTTGCTATCTTCAGACAGGCATATCCTAAAGAGAAGGAAAAAAGGAAGGACAGAGCCAGGCATGCCTAGTTGTTCCAGATCCACTGACCGGAGAAGTTCCTTCATCCTTCACAAGAAGTAAATGATGGGGTGGAGAGAGGCCTGCAGTGTCACATTAACAATGCCTTGCCACAGAGAAACACAAAGTCGGGAATAAAAAGGTTATTCCTTGGTCCTCCACCCTGTGAAAATTATTTTTCATAAAAAATTTTGAAGGCTACTATATCCAATAAATCGTGTTGGGAAATTACATCAACTGATGTAAATGAATTCCATATTCTGTCAGTAATCAATTAACTATTCAAGGAAGTGACCAGAACGTTTTCCATGGACATTTTCACACGTGAAATTGGGAGGCAGTTTTTAATATTAATGTAGACTATCTCAACATTGTTAGTCTTTATATTCAAAAAAGGATTGCAACTTGAAAAGAATGCCATCCAGTAAAAGCTCCCGTTCTCTGGGGAGAATTATGAAACTTCTCTGGAAACACAGACCTGACTCAGTCATAACAGCCCTATCGACCTGTACACTTAGGACTTTTCCTCACTATGTCCATTTTAAAATATTATTCAGGGAAATACACAGTTGCTAGATGTCTGCAACAGCATTAAAGAGAAGGTGCTGAAAAGATTTTGAACAAATTCAGAGAGTATTTTTATGGTCTAATGTAAAAATTCTGCTATGTGTAATGAAACTTACTCTGGGGTGGGAGGCATGGGGACTATTTCAAAGGCCAAGATGGTCATTCTCAGAGTATCACGAGAAGCCCTCACCAAGAGACCAAAGAAGGAGTGTTTTCAAGTATGAATCCCCAAACAGAAACCACAAGGTAGATAACTCGGAATTGCAGGCAGTGATGTGAAGTGAAGTAGCTTCTCAGAGGGGCAACTCTAGAGAGCGCGTTCCAGTCTGAGAAGAGCAGGAATTTATTTATTAAGTTTGATTAGTTTTAGGGCAGCACCTATGGCTCAAAGGAGTAGGGTGCCAGCCCCATATACTGGAGGTGGTGGGTTCAAACTCAGCCCAGGCCAAAAACTGCAAAAAAAAAAAAAAAAAAAAAAAAAGTTTGATTAGATTTATTCCCTTGTAATAAAGAGGGCAAAAAAGGAATTAATTAGGCATTTTTAGCTTGTCTAAAGAGACCCATCTTTAGTGGTGAAATAGATGAGATGCAGTTTTAGGCTAAGCTCCAAACTTCAAGTCCATGAGGCCACTGGCCTCCTCCTTCACACTCAGGCTGCAGACTCTTTGTTTCCTGTATTGTTTTTCCTTAGAACAATTACCGTCCTCCTTGGATGGAGCACTAGTCAGAGAACTGGCCTCTGTCTGCAACATATCATTCATTCATTCATTCATTCACTCATTCGCTTTACTCTGGGAATCAGACAGACTGAATTCATTTTGTAACTCTGTTGCTTAATAACCTGAGGCAGTTTCTTGCTTTCTTTGAGAACAATGAGCGTCCACTTCACAGGATGTTGTGAGGATTCCATGAGAAATTTCACTCGGGGGAGCATCAAAATAGTATTAGGTTCATAAATATTAACCACACTACTAAGCCTTGTAGGTCCAAAGATTATTAATATGTTGTTCCTTCTCCAAGGATAGTGGACAGGCAAGCGGCCGATCAGAATGTCTGATGAAAAAGTTGAAGTTAATAGCTAGGTGATTAGCCCCGAGACCGTCAGTCTGTCTGGTTTGCTGCTTAATTCCCAGGACTGAAAGCAGTGACCGGCCATCATTATGCAGAAAACACCCAACAAGCACTTTTTAAACAAATGTATGAATGAAGTAATGCCTGAATTATTGAACAAATGAATTACAAGGAGAATGAACATAATTACAGATAACTATTGTATATATACTGGGCATATATACACAAATAAAAGATCAATTAATTCTCCAGGACAAGTGGGAACAAGGCACAGATTTGGTAACAGGAGGAGGTTGAAAGGGCAAAACTGGTTGTTCATTTTTGACCTTGGTTGGGTGGTGGGTGGAAAGATTTCTGAGGTTGGCCTGGTAGAAAATTTCCAGATTGTGCGAGTTAGGGTGGGATATTTGGATTCTAAATTATAAAAGGATCAACTATTCAAGGCTGAGAACCTGCAGCATTTTTGAGGGATACCTGGAGGGTGGGCAGAAGGATGAAGACAGGGAAAGGGAGGACAAGGCCACAGAAGCAGATCCGAAACACACCTGTCAATTCTAACAGACTCGGGCTTCAGCCTGCGGCGATAGGAAACCGTCCGCAGTTTCCAAGGAGGGAGGCACGGCTCAGGTTCTGACAGTGCTTTTGTGTATAAAAGTTTCTGACTTCCACCAGGGAGCTTCGTGCCCCACAAATTCCATCTCATAAATGAAAAGGCTGTCATTTCTGCTGTGTGTGTAAGTTCTGCTCCGGGCGTTTGTACAGGAGGTGTTTTTCCATTTTATCTTGTAACATCTAATGCCATCAGCTCTGAAGCAAGCATCCTTTCTTTCAAATTGCTTGGTATGCTTAATTCTGTGGTTACCTGATAAAGTGCCCCATGTTGTAAAGTTTAGAGCTTATTTCTTAACACTATAGATAAATCAAAAGGAAGAGTGATCGGAGCTTTGGATCGGAGTTCATCAAGGAAAGGTTTCTCCAAGAGTTAAGGTTTAGGTACTGAATATAATGCCGTGAATCCATTTTATACATGATATTAAATGGAAAAAAATATGTATCGGAGAAGAAAATCCAATTTAAAGACTTCAGAGATCTGCTATCTCCTTAAAATAGTGCCAGCTACAATATACTCGCTCACTGAAGAAATATTTATTTGCCTCATGAATCTTGGACCTATGAGGGAAAATGGCAGTTGCTGAAATATAATTTAGGACTCTAGGAAAAGTGAAGTGATGAAAAAAAGTAGAAAGTCAGGATGTTTTAGATAGAGATCTCAGGGAAAAGAATACAAAGAACAAAGTCAGACGTATAGGATTTTAGACTAATTGCTCGCTGGAAAACAGGAGTACAAAATTATCCTTTGAATTTTAGAAGTAAAACCTGATCTTGTGTTTAATACACAAAGCCCCCGTAGCCTTAACACATCCTTCATACATCCCCACTTAGAGGACAAGAGAGTTCAAGCCATTTATGGCAGGAATGTCTACCTTTGGGCTTTTTAAACCAGGTTCAACCCAATCACAATCTCTTCCTTAGGTCTTAAAATAAGATCAAACAGTGCAAAATTCCCTTACTAGTATTTAAGCCCAGTTGCCTCTGTCCAGATGACTCCTATAATCCAGCCAGGCAGAACACCTCACCCTGCTGTTCCTGCTGATTTTCTGCATGTCCTTTGATTCTAAGTAATTATCTCCAGCTGTCCCTGCACCTTGGCCTCCTTTAACTCCTCAATGTCTGGCCTCAGAGACTGCCATGAAGGGAGGAAACTTAGGATCTGAGCGTGACTGCAGAAAGCGCTTGAGTATTGGTCATAAAAATAAACATATTTTGGCATCTACCTGGTGCCTTGTCCTGAGATGCTTCTCCAGGTTCTAAAGGGTACCTTCAGTAAACAAAGTCAAGAGAAGCAAAAAAATTAATAAATGAATAAAACTCCCCAGGAAGCCTTCCCAAATTTTAGTCCAATACTCTTTCCTGGACTGAGATGTTCTCTGAGTCCGTCTCCCATTATGTTAATTGTAAAAAAATAAAAGGTACAACAAAACCACAAGCATAAAACATCTAATGGAATGTTTTCATTCCTTGATGGGTTTCCTTTATTCCTAAAATAATCTTCTATAGTTGGTGAAATGTTATTTGTGGTTGGAGTATAGTATCTTATTTTTGCATTGCTAGGCAAAAAGGGATACAACTTTTTTTTTTTTTTTTTGGCTGGGGCTGGGTTTGAACCTGCCACCTCCAGCGTATGGGACCAGCATCCTACCCTTGTAAGCCACAGGCACAGCCCAAGATACAACACTTTTTTTAAACAAATTGGGTAGGCTGGATGGGGCCTGTGGCTCAGTGAGTAGGGCGTCAGCTCCATATACCAAGGGTGGGGGGTTCAAACTCGGCCCCTGCCGAACTGCAAAAAAAAAAAAAAAAAAAGTAGCCGGGCATTGTGGCAGGCGCCTGTAGTCCCAGCTACTCGGGAGGCTGAGGCAAGAGAATCGCTTAATGTTAATTACATTGTAATGTCTGGTAAAAGTTCTTAACAACAAATCTCTAATGATTAATAAGCAGAGAGCTTTGGAAGAAGCATCGAGTCCAGTTGTATGTGATACATTGTATTGGTGGTTGGCTGTGGCTTTGCTCCTACTGGGTAGAGGATTATAGTATGAGAGAGAAAAAAGAAATATGGAAGATTAATTAATAAATACAGATTACTTAATATGTGACAGAATGTATTAGTCAGGATTCTCCAAGAGACTGAGCCAACAGGATGTACAGAGATATGTAGGAAGAGATTTATTATGAGGCTCACCTGATTATAGAGGCTGAGAAGTCCCAGGATCTGCCTTCAGCAAGATGGAGGCCCAGGGATGTTGGCATCTTGGGTGACTAATCTCTCCAAGCCCAAATACCCAAGAACCAAGATAAATCCCAATTCAACTCTGTAGGCCTGAGAACCAGGAGTGCTGATGCACCAGTTTACCAAGGGAGAACAAATTTGCCCTTTCTCTGCCTTTTTGTTTTGTTTAGGCCCTATTGGATGGGGTGATGTCCACACACATTATTCTTTTTGTTGACACAGAGTCTTACTCTGTCACCCTGTGGAATCACAGCTCACAGCACACCTCAAACTTGGGCTCCAATGAGTCTCTTATCTCAGTCACCCAAGTAAAGGGGACTGTGGGTGCCCACCAGAACCACCAGCTAGTTTGTCTATTTTTAATAGATAGAGGTGTCACTCTTGCTTGGCTGGTCTCAATCCCCTGAGCTCAGGTAATCCTCCCAGAGTGATAGAATTACAGGTGTGAGCCACCATGCGGCCAGAGGGCAATATTCTTGACTCAGCCTATTGGTTCATATGCTAATCCTTTCTGGAAACACCTGGCAGAAATACCCAGCAGTTAGTAATGTTTTACTAACTATCTGATTATCCCTTGGCCCAGTCAATCTAATGCATAAAAGTAACCATCACAAAGAGTGCGGCACCAACTTAAGCATTCAACAATATAAAACTAACCAAATAAATAATGATACACTTTTTAAGTTGTAATACTATGTTGTCAATAAATGTTAGCATATAGAAATACTCTTAATAACATGAAAATATATAATAGTAACATATGTCTAAGGGAAAAGTCTCATTGGAAAATGTGTGCAATGATTCCAGTGTAATCAAATATGCCTATATTAGGGTTATTAATGATACTGATTCTGTTGTCAGCCAGCCCAGATGTGTGTGGCCTCCACCACGCTAGCTGGCGACTTTGGGAAGGCTAACTAATCTCTCCAGGCCTTCAGTTCCTCATTGATAAATGAAGATAGGAATAGTACTTGACTTTACAGTATTTGTCAAGGCCAAATAGCTCAATCTATGTGAAAAACTTTTATAAAGCCCTGGTTCATAAAAGGACTCAATAAAGGCTAGTTACTATTATCATTATTAATAACAGTATCTTTACTTATATGAATTTATATATCAAATATATACAAGTAAAAATAATATGGAATTTTCTTTGTTTCCTTCTTGTTTAAATTTAAATCACCATAAGCCTATGGTTATTTTGAAACCATAGACACACATAATCAACCCACGGCAAACACTATTTGTTGGGAAGAAAACCTGAATATGGATTATGATTCTTTCTGAGTTCAGTTTTTCTACCTTCAGCAAAGCATTTTGTCTATATTAGCCTCAGTCTCCTCATCCATACAACAGGATTAATTAAAAACTACTTCTCAGGATTGGTTTGAAATAATATGAATATCTCTGTCTTTTTAGTTATAATTTCTTTTTTACATAGTTTTTAAGCAATGTCTATGTTCTGTGAACAGAGCTGAGTGCTTTAAACATACTTTCCCATTTATTCCTCACTAAGAGAGGGTAAAACACACAAAAGAGCTATTATCCTTATTTTCAAATGAGGATTGAAATGCTACATAAACATTTTAATAAAAGCAATTTGTCCAAGCATACACTGAAATAAGAGATAGGCCTGGGCACAAGTCCTTATTTTTATTAAAGTATTTTTTTGAGTGTGGTCAGTCTTAGGCACTGGAAAATTTCTGTTTGACTCTGTGGTTAATTTTAAAGTGACAGAATATAGTCTCCAGATACAAAAGAATATTTTGTCTGTAACATACTTTTTCTCAGCAGTATAAGTTACAGAACTGTGTTCCCACTATACGTCAAAGAGAATCTGTTCATTGAGAGTTTCCATAGTGTGTGTGATCCATCAGACAGCAACAGCTCTCCACCTACCCTCGGGGGATGGTGTGATTTCACTGTGAGGGTTGACAATTATCCCTAGTATGGAGGATGAATTTGTCTACCTATAAGGCAGATGTGTCAATTTTCTAGAATAGTCACTTTGTCTGGATGTGAATTTGCCTTTCCTACATACAAATCTTCTGCCAAAACTACCATCTGTGAACTTACAGAATGCCTTGCCTATTGGTGGGTCACACAGCATTACTTCTGATCCAGGAACTCACTTCACAAAACGGGCCCATGATTGTGGAATTCACTGGTCGTTTCACATAGCCCATCATTTGGAAGGAGCCAACTTGAAAGAATGGGTTTAAAGACCTCATTACAGCTCAAGCGAGGTGGTAACAGCTTGCAGGAGTGAAGCATTGTACCCAGGGAGTCGTATATGCTCTAAGCTAAGTCAAGGTCTAATATATGCTTCTGTTTCTCCCTTAACCAAGATCCACTGGCCAGTAGGTAAGGGGTGGAAACCTCTCACTATCACCACTCACTATTACCCTCAGTGATTCATCAGCAAAAAAATTGTGCTTTCTGTCTTCACAAACTTAAGCTATGCTGGAATCTTAGTCTTTGGGACTGCTGTAACAAAATGCCATAAATTGGCTTATAAACAACATACATTTATTTATTTCTCACAATTCCGGAGATCTAAGATCCAGGTGTAGGCATACTTGGTGTCTGGTGAGGGCCTGCTTTCTACTTCATAGATTACATCTTCTCACTGTGTTCTCACATGCAAAAAGGGATGAGGAAGCTGTATAAGGTCTCTTTTATAATAAGACTAATTAAATCATGACTCTCGGGACATGATCACCTCCCAGAGGTGCCACTTCCCTGTACCCTCCTATTGAGGATTAGGTTTTGACATATGAGTTTGGGGAACACATTTAATCTATAGCAGATGATCTAGAAAGCTTAGAATGTTTTCTACCAGAAGACACAGGGGTGATCACACTGAGTTGAAAGTAAAGACTGATACCTGCCACCTTGAACTTCTTACAGCTCTGAATGAACAGACAAAAGAGGCAGTTACTGGCTGGAGGGATTGATCCTGGTTACCGTGGGAATTGAACTGCTACTACTCACTGGGGGTGAGGAATGGTAAGTCTAGATGATGGGAGATTCCTCAGGGAATATCTCAGTACTACCATGTCATATTATTAGAATCATTAGAAAATAGTAACAATCCAATTTATGTAGAAATAATAATGGCCTTGACCCCTTCAAAACAGAGGTTTAGCTCACTCCATCAGGCAAAGAACCACGACCAGCTGAGGTGCTTGCAAGGGACAAAGGACATGTGGATGAGGTGGTAGAAGGCAGTTTATAAACATGAACATGACCACATACCCAGTTGCAGAATGGGACAACTTGAACTGTTATGAGTGTTTATTCCTTATTTTGTTATTAATTCATTTGTGTGCATGGGTGTGTATCCCAGACATCTTTGTTTTCTTAGCTCTTATTCTATTATCATAGGATGTAAGATACACTCATGATGTATCTTCACCTCACAGTTTTAAAGTTACAGGATATCAGGAAGGACAGTAAGCATCACCTAAGGACTTTATATTCTCTTCTTTAAAAGGGGCCAGTGTGTTTTGGTTACATGCAAAATAGCTGCTTCATGCTAGGTAGAAGTAGGACTTTGTTCTTGTCTTTATTTTGGAGATTAAGTAGAGCTTAATGAGCTGTTATAGGTGTCATATTGAAAAGGAGTGGACTATGAAGGTTAATTTTTTGTGTCGACTTGTCTAGGCTACAGTATCTAGTTATTTACTCAAAAACTAAATGTGGCTGTGAGGATATTTCACACTGTGATTGACATCTACAATCTGTTGACTTTAGATAAGGAAGATTGCCCGCACTAATCTGAATGGGGTCTCATCCTATCAGTTGTAGGCCTTAGAAGCAAAAACAAGTTTTCCAGAGAAGAAATCCTGCCTCGAGATTTTAGCATTAATTCCTGTTTGAGTTCCAGCCTGCCTGGTCTACAGATTTCAGGCTTTCCAGCCCTTACAGTTGCATATCCCAATTCTTTATAAACAAGATATATTTTAAAGATATATATTTTTATATATACAAACATATGATCTATTGTTTATTTCTCTAGCTGATACAATGGGATATCTCATTCCATATATTATATACAAATAAGTGTAATAGGGCATCTTGAGAATTGATCCTTTTGTTTTTTATTTCTTGATGTCTCTGAAACTAGAATTGCAACTCAGCTTCTTGTATTCCCAGCAGGGGCCAGTTCTGTAAATTCCTTCCGTTGTATGTAGGACAAGTAGTTATCTGTAGTTCTTGGATAAAGCTATTAGAATTTTCTAGGAAAGTTTTCTAAATATATTTGTTTCATACTGAGACATTAGTTATTCTATTTTAATGATGCAACAGGTATTTTTTCATTGTCAGAAACATTTTTTTTGCAGATAGTATTATAAAGCAAACTAAATTTTGGTTACCTCTCTGAACTCAGGGCCTAAGAAAGGGATGCCAATCTGAAAGAAAAAAGCAGACTGTACAGTGTAGGTGTTAAGGTGGGAGACATTAGAGAAATGTCTTGGAATGGCATAGCCAATGTCCTTAAGGAACAGTGACGTGTCCCTTTATTATATACAACAGCATGGGCAACCCATGTCAGAAAGAATGACAGAAATACTATGGGTCAGGCTGGTGAGATGCAGCTATTCTGAGATACAGAAAAGAACAATAGGACCAATAAAGGAGCCACCAGGTAGAACTGATAGTGTCTGGGGAGTAGATACCTTGTAATGTGAAGCATCATCTGAACCCAGCTTATAGAGTTCCAGCTCCCTACCAAGAATATAGCAAAGTGATTTGGGGAAAGGCATCCTTCACAGTGGAAAGAAGAGTCATCTTTCCTGACTTGTACTTCACTAGGAAATCCTTGGAGTTCATATTGTATTCCACATATTTCTCCCATTATTGAAAAACTATAGCCAGTAGCCCCAACATATTTATGTATCAGTCCCCAATCATAAGGGTAATAAGAAAGGCCATGTGATAACCTCGGATCAGTTACTAGGGGCAGATGGAAGTCATTACTCAGAGTTACTGGGTTTCCTATATCTTGTGAATAGAGTAGATTTCTTCTGGTCTTTATTAAGAGTGGATTTCTTTAATTTACATTGCCTGAAAAACTGTATTAAAAAAGGTTATATTTATATATCTGGAAAAGGTCTTATAAAACATGAAGATTAACTGCAGGGTTAATGAGAAGACTTCCAGTGGCTCAAAGAGGCCACATGGTATCACAGAGAAAAGTCTTAAAGGGAAGTCAAAGCTTATTCCCAGGGCCTACATCTGATTTATTGTGTCTCCTTGGACAAGTCACTTAACTTACCATCATCTCTTTCTGCAGCTGTAATAATATTTCTACCTCATATCTCAGAGGACTGTTACAAAAATACTTACTAAACACAGACTAGAATTTTATTACTGCTGGGAAATAGCTTTTGTCACCTCAGAAGATAGGTTTGGGGAAAAAACATTAAATATAGATATGGTTGTGATGATGTGGTATTATATATCACATCTCATCTCCATTCTTAGGTTACTGAAAACTTAAATTAGATCATACTGCTTTTTTAGAGAACGCTCATGATTAACTCAACTTTAAGAATTTTTTTTTCTGAAAAGAAAAAAAAAAAGAAGCAAACGCCTATGTGAGTTTTTGGCAATTGCTATTCACAGAAGCATTTTGACAGAAACACTAGAGGTTTTATTAACTTATATTTAGGATGTGTGATAATAACAACTAAAACAAAATAGTAGTGCTATTTATATTATTCCTACAGTTTCCTAGAATTAAAGCACAGCATATAATTCCTGCAGTAGGTGTTACCTTTGGCATTCAATATAGAAATGTGTTGAAATTCCGAAGTGTTATGTAAGTGTTGATTATTAGTAGCAGTATACTATAAGAGAAAATTTAAAAGGCAGGATTGGAGGTATTTTTCACTTTCTTTTTGCTCACATTCAGAATTTCATGAAAACGTTAGATTTTTACTTTCTCCCCTTTCAAATAAAAACTAGATGGCTGTCTGGTTTTATAGGTAACAAGAGAAGAATTGTGTGTGTGTGTGTGTATGCTTTCAATGATTATAAATATCAACGGTAAAAATTATATGCAGCATGCTCAGATCATGGTGAACCTTGAAGGTAGCGGGATAAACAAAGGAAACCAGACACAAAAGGTGGTGTATGGTCTGCTCCTATTTGTTTGAAATATCAGAACAAGTAAACCCACAAATGTAGAAATTACATAGTGGTCCCTAAGCCAACAATTACGGGGAAGGGGGAACGGAAGGGGCAGCTAATATGTACAAGGTAATTTTTTTATTTTAGAGTGACGGTATTAACACACTTGTGAATATACCAAGAACAATGAACAGCACGCTTCAAAATAATCAATTTTATGGCCTCTGACTGTATCTCAATAAATAACATCACACAGGATAAGAACAAAATATTTTTTAATTTTAGATCTAGTAAATCTGGCAGTGTCAAGGTCATGTATTTCCAATCTTTTAAACATGATAATGATTTATCGTATGTGTAATGTTGTATAAATTGTTGTATTATCCTAAATACCTTTGGTGAGGAACCAATATCTTTTAGAAATAATATTGTGGTACTTGAATTTTTCCCCTGAAAGTACATTTTCCTTGTCCTATATGATTTTTTTTTAATCCGTCCTAGTGATTTAGAATCAGAAGACCCACATTTCAGTTCTTTTTCTCATGAAATATAGCCTGTGCTATAGAACTTGACAGAAATAGTCTGGAGCTCATGAGTGTGACTCAGGCTCAGACAGAAACTGCTAAGCACTCACCAAACCCAAGGTAACTGTCTGGGTCCAAGCAGAAGGCAAAAGACATACAGTAATTTCAATAAGAAAAGTTTATTTTAAATAATTATTCAATAATGGTGGAGAGATAACCATAAAGACATTAAGAAAACTCTACCTAAAAGGAATCCGAGAGCTAAGGATCCACTTGGATCTCCAGGCCTGGGTCTCAGAACTCATTGAAGGAGTGTGGTTTCAGCCAACTCGATGGTAAAGAAGTTTGCTGGTTTGCCCAAGTTGGAGTTGGTCTTTAGTCACGGGCAAACAGAAAACAACATGCCAGGGTACAGGTGAGCTGAGGTTTGTGGGGGGCTGCTCAGAGAGCCAGGTGTTGCTGCAAGTGTGAGGCACTGCAGAATGTGTGGTGTCTACACCAGGAGGGGGTGCTGGGGCCGTCACCTGTGCAGTGTTTGCACTATAAGTTGTTAAGGGTCCGTACAATTTAGGCATGCAGCCGGGACCCAGTGCTGCTGGCTGTCACCACACCCAGCACCAGTCGGAATCCTTCCAACCGCAGCATTCTTCCAGCAACAGCTAGTGACAAAGTTTCGCACAGGGCTCACTGGGCAGAAGTGTTGGGAGTCTAGTCCAATATTGCAAAGCAGGCACTGAAGTTTAGATTTGGAGGTGAGACGCAGTCAACTGATAACAGGTGCTTGGGGTTTCATTTTCTTCCTGGGTGCTCAGCCTGATCGTGTTTATCAGTTAGGTGGGGTGATTGAAATCCATTCTGACCCATGAGATAGAAGCAGAAGTGATATGATAACACCTCCAGAATTTGCCCCTCCAAACTATCTATGTCCTTTAGATATCCACCCACAAAACTAGAAACAGAATGTTGAATATCTCCAGGGGTTGGCAGATTCACAAGGTAGAGAGACAGTAGAACCTTCATAGTCGACCACCTCCTTATGTTGACCTAATTTTCATAGATCAGACGTTCACACATGTACATGTTAGTACAGTAGTCCTAGTTCCTTATGTTAACCACCTTTGTATGTTGACCAGTTTCTTACACTCCCTTGGGTGGTCAACTTACAGAGGTTCTACTGCATTCTGGATTTCTCTCTTTGAGGAGGACCCCAGGAGAGTCACCTCCTTAGGATTACTGAAGCTGAGGCTGTTGCATAAGTTAAAAACACATTTTTCTGGCGGTCTGCCATTGGAATTTTGCATTGTTTATAACAATAGTCAGTCTTTTCTGACCAATCTGGGCAATGGTTAAATGGGTATCTTTTTGACTCGTGTGTATTTTGAAATTGAGGACTGCCATAACAACAACCTAAAATATATGACATTTGCTTAGTGTTTGGACAGTGGACAACAAGGAATGCAATTCCAGAAGCTGAGAAGTGGATACCCTATACTATGCAATGGCAAAATATTTAGTAAAATGTGCCTGCAATAACTTAGAAAGCAGACCTCCCTAATGAACTTATGTTTCTCTAAAAAGTGGTTGAGAAGTGTTAGAATGTGTTGGCTTATTGATTGCGTTTAGCAAAATATTGCAAGGAAGGATTGGGCTCAGAAAGGAACTGGTCAGTTTGTAAGCACTAGTGAAAGGGAGGAGAAAGAATTGCAAAATTTAGGGCTTTATAAGGCAGGAACACCTGACTGTTTCTAGACCTCAGAGATTAATGCATGAGACAGTTTTGAGAAACAAAGACCTATTAAGAACCATAGTGTGGCAAAGAACAGACCAATTAATTTTTGTATAAGTTTTCTTTCAGATTTCTTCAAGGTAGCCACCCTTAAGTTCAGAGAGAGAGAGAAAGGAGTTGTGGAGGAGGAGGAGAAACAAGGACAGGGCTAGAACAAAAGAAATAAAGCAAGCTTGAAAATTATACATAGGAAAAAACTGAGGATTTTGACTGCATCCAATGGACTGACCAGCAGCAAACAGATCAGAAAACTGTCAAGGAACCAGGCTGAGAACCAGGCTGGGCATCCCCCAGGAAAACACGTATCCCAATATCCTCTTCAGACACGTCCATACAAAAGGGCTTCAAAGCTAAACCACCTTGAGGGTCAAGTCAGAGGTCACAGAAAACGACGGTCAAGGGAGTTTCTTTCAGGGAACAGAGAGTCTGTTGGAGGAGTGCTCCCTTCTGCGAGGATGGAAGCTCTTCGTAAGGAGTATCAGACAGGATTTCAGAATTGTTGCAGACCAGCACCCACGGCTGTTTCCAGCTTCTCTCCAAATGCGTAGTGTGATGACCCATGCTTCTCCTCTGCATATTTGGCATGTGGTAGGGGTAGAGGTAACTGATCTCTTTGCTTTATGTGTCTGGATCATAGGGATCCACACCGGAACCTGACAGGGAGGCATCATGCCTCAGAAACCCTGGAGGTTGAGTTGAATTCAGGAACTGGATGTGTCATCATGTTGCCTCTCATCAGGTGGGAGATAATTGAGCCCTGAGATGAAAGAAATCTTCAAGTCATCACTGGGAAAATAATTGCCCAGAAGAACTGGCCCAAGAGCCCACCTGTGGAGCCTATAGCATGAACAAGGAGGACACTTTTATTTTGATGTAACCCACTAAAACTCCGCACTGGTTATAGCAGTTTGCCTTCCAAGACAGGTGCTCAGAGCCAGCTGGATTGAGGTGAAGGAATAGGCTATGGATCTGTTTTTAAGAGAGTGGTGATGATTTGGGTGAAAGGTTAGAGAAATCAGGGGTCAGAGAAAGAACAAGAAGAAGCCAGGCAAGGGACAATGAGGATCTATTGCTGTATCAAATTGCTGCGACTCGAGCAGCCTTGGAGTATTAAAGCAAAGTTTAGCTTTGACTAAATGCTATTTCATCCCTGTCACCCTGGAGTGGCCATTTTACTTATTCTCCAACCCAGAATTCTATTCAACAGTGAAAGAGATGCTATTCATAATTACCTAAGAACAACAGATAGAAACCACAGTCATTGCGGGGAAACTAGATGTGTGGTCATATTTCCTGTATTTACCATGCAGTTTAAGAGCATGTAGGTAAAATCAAATAAAGACAAATTCCTTCTAAATGGCAAGTTGCCCAACTTCTTGTTATTGTTGTGATCCCAGGGCATATTTAAAATCAACAAATGAATGCAACACCCCATCATTATGTCCTTAATAGGTTTCTAAGTATCCATTTCCTAAAGGAGAACTTTGGTGTGCCAGTAGCAACTTCTAAAAAGGGCATTTCTTACAAATTTTGTTCATGGCATGTTGTCAGGACACAAATACAGATTTTATCTGGCACCCCTAAAGGAGAGACCTTTAAAGCCCCCTATCCACAACATGCAGCTCTACGCAGCAAGCCCCAACGTCATCGTGGCAGGGAGCAATTCATTTTCATGTTTACCCCGTGAGGAGAAGCCTGCGGTGTGCCTGCAGCTGAGTGCAAAGTGCA
Organism: Galago senegalensis; assembly: GCA_963575145.1. Lineage (NCBI taxonomy): Eukaryota > Metazoa > Chordata > Mammalia > Primates > Galagidae > Galago > Galago senegalensis. The sequence continues at coordinate 3,755 of CAUYTI010079256.1, read as the reverse complement.
GATTAGGAAGTCAAGTCCCACTCCCTTGATGTATTAACACACGGTCCATTAAGTTGCTCTACCCAGCGGGGGCAATCCCGGGGCTGGGGAGCTTTCCCGCCCCAGGGCTCTTTCCCCCTGGTGTCATTTTCAGAGGGGTGCCAGCCCAGCGAGACCGAGACCGCATTTTTAGTTTCTACCCACATGTGGATCTCTGACCTTTGCTGCCTGTGTTCCCTTTCCCACCTGCCCGGCATCCACCCCAGTTTAGAAACGGAATGTTAAAAGAATTGAATAGACTTGTTTGCATAATTAGTTTCTTAGCTATGCATTGTACAAATTGTCATTTCAGAGACTAAACATAAAGCAAAATTTCCATTATGAATATTAATGCTGGGAAGAACATCAGGAGATTGTGTGACCCAGTTCCTGTCTTTTGGTAAGAAGGAAAGTTGTAATCACCAAGGAGGCGCAGGCTTCCGAAAAGCCTAGGATGGAGGCTCCTGGACATGACTGTCCTTCCCGTCAAATCACAGTGCAGCTCTCCCATGAGATCACAGAAAGCCCACATAGTAAGTACCACGAATTATTACATGAAGATGGATACATGTACATAAATTCTTTAGAATAGTGGCTGGCGGCACCTGTGACTCAGTGAGTAGGGCACCGGCTCCATATATGGAGGGTGGTGGGTTTGAACCTGGCCCTGGCCAAACTACAACAAAAAATAGCAGGGTGTTGTGGCAGGAGCCTGTAGTCCCAGCTACTCAGAGGCTGAGGGAAGAGAATTGCCTATGTCCAAGAGCTGGAGGTTTCTGTGAGCTGTGATGCCATGGCACTCTACCAAGGGCGATAAAGTGAGACTCTATCTTAAAAAAAAAAAAATAGAATAATGGCTCTCTCTCTCTCTCTGTATATATATTAAGCACTAAGTGTTAGCTTGCTTATTGCTGTTCTTTTTTCTTTTTTTGAGGAAATAGCCCCAGGCTATTGGGCTATGGCATCATAGCTCACAGTAACCTCAAACTCTTGGGCTGAAGAGATCTTCTTGCCTCAGCCTCCTAAGTAACTGAGACTACAGGCATGAGCCACTGCACCCAGCTAGTTTTTTCTATTTTTTAGTGGAGACAGGGTCTTGCTCTTGCTTAGGCTGGTCTTGAACTGCTGAGCTCAGGTGACCCACCTATCTCAGCCTCCCAGAGCGCTAGGAATACAGGGTTGAGCCACCGTGCCTGACTGATTATTATTATTCTTAATAGTGGTAGACAATTACATTAATAACTAATATTAGTTGGCTTTATGGTAATTAATATATATTAGTTATAGATACACTCTAGATAATGTACTGGAAAATATACTAAATTATTATTTAAAGGATAAAGAAACTTGTTTTATGCTAAAAAAAAAAAAAAAAGGTAGGGTAGTGGAGAGAGAAAAAGAGAATCCAAGATCTCTGCGTTAGTGTTTGGGGTAAGGAGGGGGTTTGAAGGGGAAGCAGAGAGGAGGTAAGGGTGGCCATGATATCTGGGTAAGTGACTCAAGTTTAGAAGCCTTCCCACCATTTGGTAGAAATGGTAAGATCTGTTTATTATCCCACATTATCCTACTGCCTATAGATGGTAGTAACAGCAAGACACATTTCATTCTCTGATTGGGGAAGTAAGTTAAGAGGAGGTTTCTGGAATCTTCCTGCCCAAACCCAAATCCTGGATATGTGACTTCTTCACTCACTACACGACCTGGAGTAAGTCCTTAACCTCTCTGACGCTCACTCTCCTTACTCACACAATGGAAGTGGTACATTGCCTACTTGTTCGGTCTTAAGGACATTGCTTTAGCTAATGTGAGATAGTGAGTAAGTGTAAACCACTTAGAACTATGTCGGGCACATAGCAATTGCTGCAGATGAGTGCACTTTATTACAAACACTAATGGGGCTATTTCAGGTGAAAGTTTCTAAAAATAGGGTATCTATGGAGGTGGTGAGTTCACTACCTACTGCGAAGTTCACATGCATATTTCTCAGAACCTTGGCAATATCCTGTGTAGCTGGATACTGTGTTTAAAACATCAACTAATTTTAGTTTGTCCCTCTCACCTCCTATCCTCCAACCTCCTGACTTCATAATGTCATTTTTTTTTAAATTTTTTTGAGACAGAGTTTCACCCTGGCACACTGGCTTGAGTGCCCTGGCATCATAGCTCACAGAAACCTCAAACTCTAGGGTTCAAGAGATCCTCTTGCCACAGCCTCCCAAGTAACTGGGACCACAAACGCCCACCATAACACCTGGCTAGTTTCTCTATTTTTAGTAGAGACAGGGTCTTGCTTTTGCTCAGGCTGGTTTAGAACTCCTAAGCTCAAGCTATCCATCCACCTCAGCCTCCCAAAGTGCTAGGGTTATAGGTGTGAGACTCCTTAATCGCTTCTCTACTGGGACTTTACTATTGGACAGTCTTTATTTCAGGGGATGTTGAAAAGCAGAAGGATGAGGGAAAAGGGACCTCTTCCTGGCCTTTGTAGGTCTGTAGCTTAGGCCTTGAAGGGAAACATAAAGTACTCAGGGAATAGAGAAAGCTTAACAAGATACAAAACCCCAGAACCTGGGAGGAGGTTAAGAATGCTCTAGGCTAGCGAGTGAAGAGAGACAGGGAGAAGGAAGGAAGTGGACAGCTTTCCTGGATCGTCACCATCAGGGCTCCGTGTTTCCCCCAGGTTGAGTTCTGTTGAGGGGTGGACAGACTCGAGGGTGTGAGCGCAAGACTCTGCTTCAGTCTAAGGCAGACTCAGAGCTCTTCCTTTGTTCCTGGAGCAACAGCAGCACAAAGCAGAAGGGCCTCGTGACCAGAATGAGGCAACCTACGTGGACCAGTGAGGAAGGACCAGATCGATGGGTTTTCTCCAAAGATAACATGGAAAGGGGACACCAAGGTTTGCTGTTTCCTCCACACAGTACCTAAGTTCCCCAGAATGTAGACAAAACCACAGGAATGGGAGGAATCCAAAATTGACTGTAAGGCCAGCTCCGCAGGCGTGTGACCTCCGCAGTCACACAGGGCTTCATGCTCAGAAGTACCCAGCACTTACTTTAACGTTCTGCTTTTGGCATCTTGAAACTCTTAATAATCTTTAACAAGTGCTTGCATTTTCACTTTGCACGGGCCCTGGAAATTATGTATTATACCTGCTTGATTTCCATTAATTTCCCTTAGTGCCAATAGCAGGAGATGTTCAGATAGAAATCAAGTTGATTAGGAAAAAAATAGTTCTATTTCTATACATCTGAGTTTGCAGGCTGATTTTTATACTGATGTCTAAGCTGGGACCAGATGGGATAAGATGAAGCATGTTCAGAACGTGACAGTGGGCGTTCAGATTCGGCTGGCATGTTTAGAGGAATAGTGAACACTCAGATTCGGGTGGGATGTGCACGGGGACAGTGATCGCTCAGATTCGGCTGGGATGTTTAGAGGAATAGTGAACACTCAGATTCAGCTGGCGTGTTTAGAGGAATAGTGAAAACTCAGATTCAGCTGGCATGTTTAGAGGAATAGTGAACACTCAGATTCGGGTGGGATGTGCACAGGGACAGTGAGCGCTCAGATTTGGCTAGGATGTGCACAGGGACAGTGAGCGCTCGGATTCGGGTGGGATGTGCACGGGGACAGTGAGCGCTCGGATTCGGGTGGGATGTGCACGGGGACAGTGAGCGCTCGGATTCGGGTGGGATGTGCACGGGGACAGTGAGCGCTCGGATTCGGGTGGGATGTGCACG
>CAUYTI010079255.1:0-28888 GCA_963575145.1 Galago senegalensis | reverse complement strand
TGTAAGTGGCCGGGCTCTATGCGCTGCCCAGGAGGTGTAAGTGGCCGGGCTCTATGCGCTGCCCAGGAGGTGTAAGTGGCCGGGCTCTATGCGCTGCCCAGGAGGTGTAAGTGGCCGGGCTCTATGCGCTGCCCAGGAGGTGTAAATGGCCGGGCTCTATGCGCTGCCCAGGAGGTATAAATGGCCGGGCTCTATGCACTGCCCAGGAGGTGTAAATGGCCGGGCTCTATGCACTGCCCAGGAGGTGTAAGTGGCTGGGCTCTATGCACTGCCCAGGAGGTGTAAATGGCTGGGCTCTATGCGCTGCCCAGGAGGTGTAAATGGCCGGGCTCTATGCACTGCTCAGGCCTCTATGCAGAATTTACAAAAACAGCATGGAGGGTTCTCAAAAAATTAAAAATAAGCTATCACACAGTCCCCTCCTTGGCATATGACTCAAATGACTCTTGGGGAGTCTTCTGCACCCCTATGTTCATTGAACCATGATTAACAAATCACAAAGAGGTAGAAACAGCCTAAAATGTCCCTCAATAGGTTAACGGATGAAAGAAAACGTATATATAGAAACAATGAGGTTCTGACACAAGTGACAGCATGGGCGGACCTGGAGGACGCTGTGTTACAGGAATACCTCACGCCCAGGAGGGCACCCACTGCATGACCTCACTTGTGTTCAGAACCTGCAAGAACCCACCGTCACAGAAGCAGGGAGTAGAAAGGTGGTACCAGGAGTGCTGGGGGCTGGGGACACGGGGAGACATTGGCCAAGGGTGTACAGGCCAGTTGTGCAGAATGACGTTCTGGTTATGGAGCACACAGCTTGGCCAGAGCAGGTAACAAAAGCATGGCGCACGTCTACACGGGCCTGGGGGAAGAACTTACAAGTTCTCACCACAAAGAAAGGGTGACTATGGTACATGAGGTGGTAGGTGTGTTAAGTAGCTTGGTCAGGGTGATAATTTCACAATGTGTATGTGTATCAAAACATCAAGTTGGACGCTTTAAATATACACTATTTCTATTTGTGAATTATATCCAAATAAAGCTAAAAAATAAATTAAATGAGATATATTTCAGAAAAAAGAAAAGAAAAAGGGATTTCTCCCACCTTTTGAATTCCCATTCCTGGCGCCCTGTGCATTCCAGCTGCCCTGGAGGCAGCCCGAGGGCAGAGGCCGGTGTCTTTACAATGACACCAGGCTCTCCCTCCATCTGTCCTCCCCACGGGTGAGGCGTGCAGCCTGGAGGTGGGCAAGGGGAATGGAGGGGAGACGGGAAGGTGAGACGGAGCTGGACCTGCCTGCCTGGCGCTCACCTTCTGAAGGGGAGACTTCCCCATGGCACAGCCAGCATTCTCAGCTCCGGGAAGGGCCCACCTCTGAGCCAGGCCCCTTGGGCACAAGTCCAAAGGTGCCCACAAAGCCACCATGCAGGAGGGACGCAGGTGCCTTTGTTCCTCCCTAGTGGTGAGAACATTCACAGGCCAGCAGAGAACCTGCACTGCCCTCTGGGAGGCACGAGCTGTGTCCTGCTCTCAGCAAGAGCTTTGTGCCCCCTGAACAGGACGTCTTACTGCAGAGGGTGGGGCGCCCTGACCCCATCGCATCAACAGCAGCCTCTCCTACTTCACCTGTGACTCCAGCCACCCGGCTCCATGTCTGGGGATGTCACTCTGGTCACTTCCAGGTGTCATTGTCTGTGTCAAGTTCCCATCACTGTGACTTCCCTTATGATGGGTCAAATTTCCCAGATTCAAACATTACGCAAACTCACTGCTGAGTGACAGTGGCTGATGTGAAACCTCAGAACTGGGTCACGGGTCCAGCCAGCCATCTGACTGGCTCTGGCAGAGATCCCTCCCCAGGAACACCCCACACTGGGCTGCGTCAAGAGTGGCTTGCCCAAGATAGTGTTTCTGCCTCCGCCTTTGCCAGGCCCTCTCCTGTGCACCCCCAACACTCTCAGGTGGCTGCTTCTGTGTGAAGACTTGGTCTCTGCTGCTGGCACAGCTGGCCTGTCTGTCCTCGGCTGGCCCAGTGCTCAGAGCCAATGTCCCCGTCAGGACTTGGGCACTGTGTGGGGCCCTGGGGCTGCTACTACAAAGCTCCACATCCTCATGGCCTAACACAGCAGAAACTCTGTCTCCACCATCCAGCAGGTCGAAAGTCCAAGGCCAGGGTGCTGAGGGGGCTGCACCCCCGAAGGCTTTGGGGGGGCAGCCTCCATGTCTTCCAGCCGGTGAGAGCCCCTGGTGTTTCTTGGCTGGGGCTTTCCGTTCTTGGGCTGTTTCCTCTGTGTTTGTGGCTTCCAGAAACTCTCCCCTCCCCCTTTAAGGATTTAGGGGGCACTCTATATAGGGTGCTGGGTGCTGGGAGAAAGGAATTGGGCCAAGCCCCTCCTACTGGGGTGGCTCAGCTTCTCTCCCAGCACGAGAGGCAGGCAACTTTCTCCCAGTCCCAGAACTTGTCTCTCTCCTGTGAGACCTGAACATGTCCTTACACGTTTTCAGACACTCCTCAGCTCTGAGCGCCCCAGGCCCGTCCCTGCAGTCACGGCGGGGCTGGCTCCTGCCCCAGCTCTGCTCAGCTCGGCTCTTGCTGCTCCTGAGGCAGAAACCCACTCACAGGGCTGTGCTGTCTCAACACCTCCCAGATCTCAGCCCAGGGAGCCTGTAGGAGGCTTGGCCTCAGGGAGGACGGGCTGAACATCAGGGAACCCTCGGAAGCTCTCCAGACAGGCTGGCGCTCGGCATGGGAAGGGCAACGAGGCTGCTGGCAGCTCTGGGAAGTTTTTAACCTGAAACCTTTTGCCAACAAAGAGTTCTTGGCCCTTTGAGACCCAAACTGAGAAGTTTCCAGCTTGGGCCAAGTGTCTACCTCCTGATGGTCAAGGGCCCAGGGCCCCTCCCTCAATACCATGTGGGCGTGGGGCAGGGAGCAAGGTGCTCCTGGGGTGGGGGTGGGTGGGACAGCACCGCCAGGGTCTACTCCTGGGGGCTGAGTGGGCAGAGTCCCCCCCCAGGTACAGAGAAGCCTCAAAGGCTGTTCCGAGCTAGTTAACGTGTCAGGACTCTAGAGGAAGGAGGCTGCTCTTGGTGCGACCCCAGCAATGGACCTTTACAGAGCATCTGAGACCCAGTGCTTTCTGAGGTTCAGTAATGGTTTTCAGTTGGCTGGAGGAAGAGCGGAGGCCCAGCTGCCTGCATGTGTGACCCTCCTCTCCTGGTTTGTCATCGTTTGCTCTTCTTGAGCACATGGTCCTCACCAGGAGGTGGGAAGCCAGGTGAGTGCCACGTCCTGGGCTGCAGGTGCACAGCCTTCTGATGTGCCGTGACCATGCTGTCATCTCCCAAGAATCAAGCATTCTTCCCTGCGGGCCGCACACCACCCTTAGTTCTGGTCATTAGCCTAAACCAACTGGTGAACGCAGGAAGCCTTTCTTTGTCGCCCAAGGCTGCAGCCATCCCGGGGGATAGCCTGCCCCCCACGAGTGTATCTGCCCCAGCTCACTCTCTCCACCTGGCTGGACCACCAGGCTGCCGGGGCAGGGTGGAGACTGTCCTTCTTCAAACAGCTGTGTCCAATGACAGTCTGCTGGACAGCATTGTCCCCAGATTCTGCTTTCCCTTCCTATTTATACCAGTGTCTGCAGCTGAGCTCCATGGGTCTCGAGTTTGGGGGGTTGGTGGGGACCAGGTAAAGGACGAAGGGCGAGAATGGGATGTGATTTATATTTTTACAATTTAGGATGTGATAGGTCTGTTATCACAAGGGGCTGGATAGGATAGGATACCCTCTGTTGTATCAACAAGTGAAGAAGATGAAACATTCACTTCAATATTTTTCTTATTATAGATGAAATATGTGCTCATGGAAGCCATTTGGAAAATACAGAAAGTGTAAATAAGAAAATTAAAATCACTTGTAAAATCACTGTTAACATTCTGATGCATTGTCCCGAAGGTTTTACTCTTCACAGAGATTTTTAAAGTGGTTTCTCAAAGCTGACTGTGCACACCAATCCCTGAGGGTCTTTTGAAAATTCAGGTTCTGATCTGGGAGTTTGGGGTGGGACAGGTTTCCTCTCGCAAGTGTGAAGTGAGGCTGATGCAGCTGGTCTGGGAACCACATCAGTGAGCGTCGAGGGGGAGAGCTCAGACTTGGGGTTCAGATGTTGTTTTTCCAGGCAGGAGAGCTGGGGAGTGGGTTATTTGACCTTCCTGAGCCTCAGTTTTCTCATCTGTAAAATGGGGATAGTACCTCGCTTACAGAGATTTTGAAAAGAGTGAATGAGGTAAATGACACCAAGCCTCACCTGTTAACATGGCACATGACAAGTAAATTTACAATTGTAAATAAGTTTTTACTGAATAAAATTGTACCTAAACTAAAAATTAACCAATATTCCCTAGGTCACTGCAGTTTGTGTCTATAGCTTATTACCCTGCCCTCACTTGACATCATATGGCGAGCATCTTCACAGTGTTAAAAATTCTCTGAAAATATAATTTTAATAGCTGTATTTTAATGACTCCCATTGTGTTGATAGGCCATAATTTATTTGAGTATTTAAGATATGGAAATAATTGCTTTCCTGTTTATTTTTTATAATCTAATGAAATCCTGTTAACATAGCAGCTATTTTATGGGAGTTCTAGATTAAAAAGAAAACGTAGTTTCCTTTTCTGGAAACAAGGGCTACAAAGCATTTGGGAGAACAGCTGTAGCTGTCAGACAAGGATTTTTTTCTAAATTTTGAGGGTTCCAGGCACTTCTTGCAACAATGATAGAAAAAGAGTTATTTTTACCCCCACAGCAAACAAACAAAAGCATTATAGCTCTGACTACAGTGTAAAATTAGGAATTTTTAGAGAAAGAGGCTGTTTCATGTGTTTTTCCCTAGCGACTGAGAAAATAACTGTGGAGAAGAAAATGAGTGAATATGGGAGGAATTCTGACATTTTATGAAAATATTTCAAGCATTTTATGACTCTTTTGTCCTTTGAGGGTTTTTTGGTTTATTCTGTAGCCAGGAACTCATTTCCAAAGGCATTTCACAGACATGCACGGCCTCTGCAGTGACCCTGAGAGTGAGGTTCATCTGGTCTTCTAGGTGTTTCCAAGGTTCCCTTTTCCGTGGGCTGGGAAGTGCACGGGCCACACTTTGACCTTGTAAGCACCCTTGTTACCTGTTTCTCTCCCTCTCCACCAGTCACAGCTGTGGTGTGCACTCTAGAAGCACAGGCCTCCTGGCTGACCTGCAGGGTCACCTGCCCAGGACCCCCGTGGTCAAGCTATACACTTTTGGGTTTTTTTCAGCAGAGAGAGTGGTGAGAGCGTCAGAGGGTCTGTCAGTGCATTTCTCTCTAAGTCCTGCAAGTGACAGGGAGATTTTTGACTTTTTTTTCTTTCTTACTGACATTTGGGAGAAGTTTGGGGTTTCAACTCAGGTGAGCCTCAGAAGTTTTTTTATCACCTTCATTAGACCTAATATGTATTTCTCTGTTCTGATACTGTTTTGTTTTAATCAGTAATCATGTTTATCCTGGGCAACGTTGCCAGGACAAATATTATTTCATTGGTTCTAACATCTGTTCACATGAAATCTGATATTCAAGTTCACCCTGGCTGTGTTCTCTGATAGCTGATACACTTACCGTGCCCTGGGGACCGTCACACCCAGCCACCATTACTAGCACAAGTTGTTTTCACCTTTGCGGTATATGCTAATTTCTTACTTATCTCTGAAGTATCCAAAGTCACAGGGGAGTGCTCCCTGCTCCTCCCCTCAGCGGGACCTGCTAGGTGAGGTGTTCTGGAAGGGTCTCTGCTCCTAGCAGTCATCGGCTGCTTGCAGAATCGCAGAAATTTAACATGCCTTTTCTCTTTCTTTGGTGGAAATGACATCAGTGAACCACTGTCATGCGTTTCTGTATCTGGGGGAGGAGAGGCTAAGCCAGGGGAGCTGGGACTCAGGCACGTGTCTGTGCCGTGGCAGCACTGATGAGCACAGGGTCCTCGGGGGCCCTGCACGGGGGGAAGGTCCATCATAGACCGACTAGAAGGTCCATCATAGCTCACTTCACATGAGCCACCAAGTGTCCTGGCAGGGAGAGTGACTTACAGGCACTGTGACTGCGTCCCAGGACCTGGACATGAATGGATCCTTGTTCTATTGTGTTACTGCTCAGCTGGTCATCTGTTCATCCCAAATTCCACCTCTATGAGAAAGGCCAGTGCTTGTGCCCATGACAGCCCCTGGGACCTTGATGGAGCAAGTCCCAGATATCGAGGGGTAGGGTCACACACACACTGGCCCTTTCATCTCTTGGCCTGCTGGCTGGCCTGGTCACAGAAGGGCTCAAGCTCATAGCAGTCTGAGGCCAGAATAGTTTTTCCGAGGAGTGGTCACCCACTCAACCTGCTACAGGTGATTTCATAGGGGGTCAGGTTTTAAGAAGCTTGGTTTGAGAGCACTTTTAAGAATTGTGAGTGAGTCCTGGCATGATGGTTCATGCCTGTCATCCTCGCACTCTGGGAGGCAGAGGCAGGAGGATCCCTTGAGCTCAGGAGTTCAAAGCCAGCCTGAGAAGAGGGAGACTAGGTCTTTATTAAAAATAGAAAAAACTAGCTGGGCACTGTGGCAGGTACCTGTAGTCCCAGCTACTTGGGAGGCTGAGGCAAGAGGATCACTTGAGCCCAAGAGTTTGAGGTTGCTATGAGCTGTGATGTCACAGCACTCTAACCTGGGGTGAGAAAGTGAGACTCTGTCTCAAAAAAAAAAAAATTTATGAATGGAAGATTCATGCTGCCTAAAGGGGTTGTTGACCTCTGCAGCCACCACTGCTGGGGCTGCTCTGGCCTCACATGAGTTCATGCACATGGGCCCGCAGCTGCCAGCCCCTAGGCCACCTTCCTGTGTTTATCCAGCGGTCTGTGCATTGAAAGTGGACCAGGGAGCAAAGGGAAGAAGCTGAAAACTTATCACACATTTAAATACTTTTATCATCTAAAATAATGTTTAATTGTGCTAAAACACATATAACAAAATTTACCATCTTTTTAAAAATTTCATATTAATATGAGAGTACACATGATTTAGCTTGCAAGTGTTTGCATTTGTTAGGTAAGGCCCCTGTTGTAGTTGTGGCCTTCTCCCAGGAGGTGCCGTCCCCTACGTTGTGCCCTGGTGAGAACTCACCACTCCCTGCCCCTTTCCCCCTCCCCCTCACTGGAATTTAATTGTTTTTCTCTCATGTGGGTGTGTAGTTGTTTACCTACTGAGTACATCGGATACTTAGTTTTCCATTCTTGTGATACTTTACTGAAGAGAATGTTCTCTGACTCTGTCCAGCTAAATACAAAAGATCTAAAGTCTCCATCATTTTTATGGGTGAATAGTATACATGGTATACATATATCATAGTTTGTTAATCCATTGGTTGTTTGATGGGCACTTGGGTCATCTTAATTATTTTCAAGGGTAGATTTCAGTAGTGTTAAGTACAGTCACCTTCATGTGCAACCAACATCTCCATCTCAAGAACTGCCTTTTTTCTGGCTGAAGCCCTGTCCCCCTTAAACACTAACCCCCCTGCCCCCTCAGTCCCTGCCCACAGCCATTCTACTTTCTGATCATATGAACCCTGCTACTCTGGGGGCCCCCCGTGGTGCCGACAGACAGCACTGGTCCTTCTGAGACGGGCTTACTTCACTCCGTGAGGTGTCCTCAAGGCTCCTCCCTGTGGGAGCACACGTCGACGTCCTTCCCTGGTGAGGCTGAGCATTGCGCTTGGCAAGGACGTGCCTTGTGTTGTGTTTATCTGTCCATCCACTAATGGGCACTTGGGTGTCACCACATTTCAGCAATTGTGATTACTGCTGCAGTGAGCAAGGGTGTGCAGCTGTCTGCTGGAGAACTTCGGGTGTGTCCCCAGAAGTGGCATTGCTAGATCATGTGGGGATTTTATCTTTAATTGTTTAAGGCCCTGCGTTGTGTTTTCCAGGTGGCTGCATCTTTGTCCGTTCCCAGCAGCAGCGCACGAGAGTTCTGATTTCCCCACGTTCTTGCCAATCCTTGTTAATGTTTCCCAAATGGGTGTGAAGTAACAGCTCATTGCGGTTTGATCTGTGTTTGCTTACTGATTCGTGGTGGGGAACACATTTTCTGGTCTTATTGCCCATTTATGTGTGTTCTGTGGAGAAATGTCTATTCAAGACCTTTGCCCAGTTTTTAATCATGTTTTCGTTATTGTTGTTGTTGAATTGTAGGAGTTTCTCCTTTACATTATTATTATTGTACACTCACCACGTATCAGCCGTCTGGTTTGCGAGTGTTCTCTCCCATTCTCTATGTCACTGTTTTGCTCTGTTGACTGTGTCCTCCGACATGTAGAAGTTTTAAATTTTGATGTAGTCCAATTTACCTGTTTTTTCCTTCGCTGCCTATTGCATATTATTAGAAAAAAATTTTGGTCAAAATATCAAAGGGCAGGACAGAAATGGGAAGTTCCGTGGCAGCAGGTTCCTCAAGAGTTGTGCAGCCATGGTCACAGAAACGTTTCTCCAGGGGTTTGAGGGGAATCCCACCTCTGCTGCCTTCCCGAGGGGCGAGACCCCTCAGCTAACATTCTGCCCGCACTGCACAAAACCCACTGGGGCTCAGCAGCCATGAGAACTCTGGACCCTGGACATGGAACCTTGAAGGTCAAGGGCCCTCTCCTCCTGAATCCACAGATTCCAGGCCCCAGAGAATGCAGCCAGGGCTGTTAGGTATCATTTTCACACATCTGCGTCCATACACACAAGCACACAAACACATTCAGGTGTAGATTATCGTCTAATGTTTTGTTCTCTTGATGTATATGGCCAGATACCCCTGGCTTTAATGACCATTACATGATTGAAAGTTGTACATTCTACACTGTATACAGGTATATTGTGTTTCTATCAAAATGGAATCTATCCAAGACTGTAATTCCAACATGCCTTTTCGCAGGGGCTGTGAGTCTTAACTGCTCTCCTGTTCACACACAGGCACAGGACCCCACGGACACACGGGAGGCTGTGGGCACCGTCTTTGTTGCTGTCCCCTCGTTTCTCTGTGCCCCGTTCCATCACACTCCTCCTATGACTTCGAGCTGTGTCCTTGTTCAACTCTGTCCCCCCTGCTCTCCAACATCTCTCTCAAGCCACACCCCCAAGTTTGAGGTAGATTTAATAGCCCAAGAGCCTGGCTGGTCCACACACCTGGAACTTGATGTGTCCAGGGTGAACGTGGCCTCGGCCCCTCAGCCCTGGCCCTTCTCCTCTGTTGATTCACATTTCTGTTTCTAGTCACACTCCGCCGCTCGGGATTTCAATATTTGACTGTTTTCAAGAGTTCCCATCCACCAGGCTAAAAGCTGCCGGCTATAAGAAGTCAGTGCCATTTCTGGAACATTCCTGCATCTGGTGCCCACTGGCATCCTCACTCCCACTGCCATACCTCAGTGCATGGCCTTCATGAGCCCTTCCCAGGGGACAGGCTACGTGTCCACCTGACTCTGCTCCCCCGCCCGGCCTCTCCACCATCCATCCCACCCAGTACCACTCACGTGTTGAGACCCTCTGATTCTGTCAGGAAACTGCTTAAAACTTCCAGGCGTTTATTTTTTTGATCATTTACTAAGAAAGGCCCAGATCTTTTATCCCAGGTGTCAGTGGGCTCCCTGTCTAAAAACGAAACACCCTCGCCATGTGGCAGGTTTGTGAGAAGAGTAGGATTATATCAGAACGGGAAGGCCCGCTGGGATTCCAGGGCGGATGCCATCCCACGGCACCAGCTTGGCTCCATCTACTTCCCTATCCGAGATTTGAGAACACTTCAGCTAATGTTCAAACACATTGGAACTCGACAACAAAAGCACTTATGGAAAACAATGAGATGGCCCCAGCTGTGTTTGGGGATCCGTGGGCGAGGAGGATGTGGCAGGTGTTTGGGGAGGCCGGAGAGAGACAGAGTTCTTGGGTTGAGCAGCAAGTTCAATTAGCCAGAACCACGACCGGTCAGCAGCCCATGCAGCCCAGGTTTGCTCCGCCTTTGCTTTGTGAATTAAGGCTCTCTGAAGCCACACACCTAGGAGCTATGCTCTGTCCAGTAGAAACACCAATTGTGTCTATTTGTAAAATTGGAGGCTGAATTGAGTGTGGCTGGGCTAATTTCTTTTCAAAGGAGAAATGAGGCAGTGTTTTAGTAGTTTAACCAGATTCCCTACATTGGCTCTTTCCATTTGATTAATTTACATGTGTACTGCCAGGAATTGTGTTGTAGGAAAGCTGAGCTCTTCTGGTGTCGCTAAGGAATGTGGCTCTTTATTAGTTCTTGTGTTAAAATAAACACAAAATGTACAGGCTGCCTCGGAAATGCTAAGTAGAAGGAACGGCTTATGGGACAATAACATTCTCCCACTTCCCATGTCTGTAACGTTATTTATTTCATCGTTTTCTAGGGCTCTAAAGCAATTATTTCCTGAAATCCATGCGGCTTTAGGATTCTGGGTACAAATATGCTTTATTTTATGAGAAATGAATTCCTGCAGCTCTCCAAAGCTGCTAGACCGGAGTTGAAATCATTGCCAATAAGAGTAAAAATACCAAAAAGAAGCAGAAATACGATGCACATTCCCTTTGTAACTGATGTAATTGGTTTGTATGTGATGTAATTTTTAAAATATTGGAAAGTTTTGCAATGACCTGTGCCTCCAGCCACATAGTTGGCATCTGTGACTGTTTGGGCAAGGGTATCACTGACAAATCTTGTGACCCTATAATTCCAAAAGCCAGCGTCCACTGACAAGTGGTCACAGGGAGCCAAGTGCTCCAGACGGTGCCCCCTCCTAGGTCACCCAGTCCCTCTATCTTTCAGCAGATGCGTTCTGAACCGTCTTCAGGGACAGAGCACGGAAACACGTGGTAATTAACTCAAGTGTCAAAGCAAATGCAACTGCTTGGCAAATATTATTAGCACAATTTCCCTCGAAGAGGCAGACACTGTGCGTGGGAGCTGCAGAGGACTGAGGTCAGCGAGCCTCCCTCACACGCGGGAGACCTGCCTTTTTTCCCCATCACTCCCACCTGAATTTACTTGCCCACCTCTCCCCTGAGCAATTTCAGATTGGACGCCCCTTCCACGGTGTCCGTTCTGCCCTCTGCAGCCCTTATCCTCAGTGGGGGGTCTGCGTGGTGGGCCCCTTCTTCCCCGTTCACTCTGTACTCCTTGGAATATGCCAAGATCCTTCTTGCCTCTGGAACTGTGAACTTGCTACCTTCTCTTTCCCAGTGTTACTTCAGCTCAACCCTTGCAAGGAGCCTTCTCTGACACCAGATAGTCTCACGTGGCCCCTCCCCAGCCACCACACGGCGCCGACTCCTGGCAGCTGGTATTGTTGCCTTTATAGAAATGATCAATAACTGATTCGTTTTGCACACGGATTTGCTTGTTTCTTTCCCACCTGTTGTTTCTCTTGTTTGTGTCATATCCCGTGGCTCTGCGTCCTGGTCACACAGCAGGTGTGCAACAAGTTCTTGCTTAGTGTACCTGTTTTCTGCTGCTTTGGTGACACATTGCCACAAATGCAGTGCCTTACAAAGAAACAGCACAGATTAAGTCCCTTATAGTCCTGTGTTCCTCCTGGAGGCTCTTACTCACCGCCCTTCCAGGCTTCTAGAAGCCACCTAAACTTCCCAACTCACTGCCTCTTCCTCACTTCATGCCCATCTGGGCTTCCACGCTCACATCTCCTCTGGGTCTGACCCTCCTTCCCTCCTCCCATATAAGCCTCTGTGATTATACTGAGCCTGCCCGAAAAATCCAGGACAATTTCTCGACCTTTACTCTTAGCTTACTCACACCTGCAAAGTCCCTTTTGCCATGTAAGGTAACATATTCCTGGCTTTGGGAATTAGGGCATAGCCATCTTTGGAGTCCATTATTTTGTCTACCACACTAAGAAAAGAAAGATGTGCAGGAGTGTAGTTGTTTAAAAATATATGTCCACAAATTGTTTGATACACTATCTTTTAAGAGATGGAGTTAATTCCTTTCCTCTGATGGTGGGCTACAGTTAGCAACTTGTTTCTACCAAAGGGAAGATGACATTAAGTGATGATTTGTAACCTCTTTGACGGTAGGTCATAAATGGCATTGGGACTTCCCCTTGCTCTCTCTCAGATAACTGGCTCTGAGGGAATCCAGCTGCCATGGTGTAGGGAAGCTCAAGCAGCCCCATGGAGAGGCCTATGTGGTGAGGAACTGAGGCCTCCTGCCAACAGCCATGTGAGTGGACCATCTTGGGAGTGGATCCTCCACCTCTGTTTGTAGCCTCAGACCTGGAACCATAAGCACCCAGCTGATCACTTCCAAATTCCTATTCCACAGAAACTGTACCATGATAAATACGTTGAGTATTTTAAGCACAATGTTTTGGTGGTTATTTGCTACATGGCAATAGATAACTAAACAGAAGTCTAGTTTAGAATCCCCCAAATGAAACAAAGCACATAACTTTATGCCTTGATAGTCTTTGAGGCTCTCTTATCCAATCAGGATTCCATCATCCCAAAGGACAAGATGAGTATAAGCTGATCCTGATAACCAGACTGTTGGACTGGGTCTCCTTAGTACCTTCTCCAGGGTAATTGTGGTGCCCCAGCACAATGTACAAGTCAGTGGGCTGAGACTCTGACTCAGAGAGCAACATAGACAGGCACATTTCTAGACTAAGTAGTTTCCTTAGTCTATTCCATTTTCTGTCTTGTGGGTATGATCACTTTCATTTTCTTCCAAATTCCTTTTCTCTTATCTCCTTTGGCTGCTGTCACTCCCAAATATTTTCCAGTGTTTCTTGGCTACCGGCTGATGTAAATCTTTCCTCCTACTCTTTCCTTTTTCTCCATGTTCTAACAGTATGTTTACATGCCTCATCTAATGGCCCTCTGGGTTCTGCCAATCTTCAAGATCCTCCCACCCACTTCTGCCCCTCCTAGGGGATGGAGGTAGGCCACCTAGAGGAAGGACACCTTGGCTGACTTCTGCAGGGGCTGTCACTGCTGATCCCAGAGCTAGATGTTTGTATCAGTCAGGATCAGATAAGTTCTGCTACAGTAACAAACAAGCCCAAAATATCAATGCATTCAACAATTTTGTTTTTGTTTATTTGTCTCCCCCTGTCCTGTTCATGCTACATGTCCACTGCTGTGTGGTTGGGGGCACAGACTCACCTCTGTGTCACAGACCCAGGCTGAGAAAAGCATCATTTCTGTGTTTCCATGATTGGTAAGACAGAGAAAAGAGAAAGTGTTGAACAACACATTTGCTTTTAATTTTCTCCCCAGATGTGATTTGAGCCCCTCTGTTCTTTCATTTTCCTAAACACCTAACTAAAAGCCACCCTGGAATGGGCCTGGGAAGGAGCTCTGGAGACGTGTGCTGAGCAGTGCTGCTGACAGCCTTGGTGCCGTTGGCCCTGGGCCTGCCTGGCACCTTTCTAAGATTTCCAGAGCCTGTGGATAATCAGATAAGAGTCTTGTAGTTGCAACTGGTGAAGTGTTACTCAAGTTTGCCTAAGAAGGAATGAATTTGTTGGCTTGTGTGGCTGAAAGATCCAGTGGGGGCTAAATCCAGCTTTAGAAGAGGCTGGTTTCAGACATTCAGAAAACATTGCCAGAAGTTCGTCTCTATCTCTTGGCTCTGCTTTTGTCTATGTTGGTTAATTGTCAGTGAAGTCTCATAGAGGCAGAAGCTCCAGGCTCACAACGGGAGTGGAGGGGAGACCCTTTCCTGGGAGTGTCAGCAGCTGTCCTGGGGAAGTTGCTGGCTGGTTTGGGTCATGACCCACATGTCCCAGATTACCCAGTCTGGACAAGCAGTTGTGACATCTCATTGGCTTGGCCCAGGGTACAGCCCTTGTCCAAGAGCCTGGGGTGAGTCAGCCCACTGTGGACTACCTGGTCTTTGAGTTGGGGAGGGTAACTCCTAGAACAAAGTCAGTGTGTTGTTATTTGAGGCAGGGAGCAGAGAAAACTCTTAGCCTCCACAGAGGTCAGTCACATGTTCATTCTATTTCCCAGGCCACAGGTAACTCACACAGCCCTCCCTTCCCCTACTGGTCCTTGTTGCCAGAATTTCATCCCCACCAGGACCCAGTGTGGTCTTCCCTGGGCTGACCTTGGTGGTGCTCACTGATTGTCTCCTGGGCAGCAGGGATTAAGCTAATTATTTGATTGATGGTGGCCTTTTCTGCTGCAGATCTGGGTATGGCATCTTCTCAGAGAACTAGGAATAATTGGTTTCAAATACAAGCCCCAAGTCCTGTAGAAAGATGATGTTTAAAAAATCACTATTATGAAACATGCATACTCCCTTCTTTTACACAGCAGGAAGACACAGTGTACTATTTTGAGCCAGCGGACAGTTCTTCAGACCATTAGCTGAGAGGTCATCTAGAGGTGGTGACGGCTCCGTCTGAGGCAATGTCGCCAAGGTGGTAGTTATTTCTGCAAAGCTTGTGGTTCCTGTGGCAGCTCTGACATTACTCTTTCTGTACCAAGAGGAGGTGTCTCTTCCTACCACAGACCTGAGAGCTGGATTCCTGAGAGCTGGGAATGACCTTCAAGTAGATGGCTTATAAAGCCCTGGAGAAGGAAGGTGATCATCGGAAGTCAGTGGGAGTTCAGCAAGGGCCAATCGTGCGAGATTACTTTCATTTCCTTGTTTTGACAGGGCAATTGAACTTACAGAGCTGAGGTCTTCTGTAGAAATAATATATCTGGATCAAAGCAATGTTTTTGGAAAGGCTTCTAATGATATTTTCTGGATGTGAAGCTTGGGGATCCCTCTGGACTGGTAAAGGATTAATGTCTGTACCTAAAGGAGGCTGACGGCGCTCAGACTCAGGAGCAGCCTGGGCTTTCCGAGGGGCTCTATCACACACCCTCTATTGTGCAGTATTTATATCCATAATTTGGGTGATATTGTTAGCCATGACATCTTGTTATTAATCATATTAATCTTTACTATTAATTAAAATAATAATGGCAACCACAGTGCTACTAAGATTCATTAAACACTCCCTGTGTTCCAGGCACAGTGCTCCAGCATTAAATTGATTACAATATTAACACTCATAACCTAGGAATAGAGGCTACTATTTTCCCTTCTTAGTAACAGAAAAGCAAGGCTAGCATTGAGAGGATGTGAATTTGGGACTTAGCTGACTTTGACTGAGAAAGAAGTTCAAGATGATAGATGTGTGGACAATAAGAAGATTAAAAAAATAATGATATGGGCCCTGATGTTCTCACCCATACATATCAAAGCCAAGATGCAAATTTGGCTCTGATCTTCCTGGCAGCCAAGGCAAAAAGAGAAATAAGAATCTGCTATTTGATTCCAATGTTCATGAAAAGAAAACAAATGAGTCCCCCAGGGAAGTAAAATTTCTGCTGGTGTGTGTGTGAGAGAGAAAGACCACCTTCTCACCGGGGTCTTCCTCAGTATTCTGCATCCTGGCCTAAGGCTCTTTCTTATGGCATCACTACTCACATGCAAAAGGTTTGATGACAAAGTGCAACTTAGTGTCAAAGGAGGGAACAAGGCAATAGAGAATATAGGCCATGTGGAAGATTCTAGAACCTGTGGGTAGGGGATGAATTCCATATCCTTCAGCATTTCTCAGTGGGAGCTTGGGTCAGCCCTGCCCCACAGATAGATAAGTGTCTCTCCTCCGGAAAAGGGCACCAAACCTTTTGTGCTATTCATTGAGGTTTAACCCCCACACCCTGGACAGCAGTTAGTGAGTGACACTGCACATGGGTTTGGGGATGCTGAGCACCCATACCAAACTCCAGGTGGAAGTGTGTTGTGGGGGATCTGCCAGCAAATGTAGGTGCAAAAGAAAAGCCAGGGGGGTTCCCAGACTTCTATTCCATATGGAAGATTGGAAGAAATATTTTACCTGGGAATTTTTTATGGTAGGCGCTTCATCATGGCCAAGAGGTGGGGGGAATCTCAACAATATTCCCATAGAACGTCAGTTTTGATTCCATGTGAATTCTCCATAAAAGCAGCAAGAAGAAAGTATTGCAAAATGAAGCCTTAAATAGCTTTAAGTCATGACATTCTTGGAGACTATCCACTGGAATGAAGATTTTCAATTTAGACAAGTTGATATCGCACTACGATCTCTGGCGATAATCAGCCAGTGGGACTGGTTTCTCCAGCGAGACCCCTCCCAGCTCCTCACGGGGGAAACTGTGTGGCCCCTATTTGAACTTCTGGGAAGCTCTCCCAGCAGGGAGGGCGGGCATCAGGGTCTCCAACAGCAATTTCAGTTCTACAGAGGGAGGCACAAGAACCGTGTTTTGTGCCATTTGGAATTAAAGTTTGATTTGCTGAGAGATGTGACACACTGGGCAGTGTTAAAATGCAACTCCCACATGAGCAGGAATCACAGGGTCTGCAGAGATTGCAGCTGCTGGGGGGGTGGGGCATGGTACCTTGGCCAGGGAGGTGGATGAGAGCGGGCGCAGGGTGTGTGTGGTGCATTAGTCAACCTTCAGAAGGGGGAAATGAGTTCTGCCAGGCTAGGTTACAGCTGAAGGCTGGTGCCCCAAACCACGCAGCCTTGACCGTGGTCATCTTTTAGGGAATGTGCCTACAGCCAGTGACTGCTCAGAGTGTTGACTACCTTGGGCGACAGGCGTCCTCGCAGCAGTTTTCAGTCATCACACTTTATTGATTCCTCTTCTCTGCTCACATTTTGTTGAAAAACAATGAACAATCTCAGTCTTTTCAGCGAGAATAATTGCCAGTGATTTTGTAAGAAAGCAGGTTTTGTGGCAAATTCAGAAGCTCACGTGACTCTTATCTCCAAGTGCCTTGTCTGGGGCAGCTGCACAGGCGGCAGGATTAGCTGGAAGCTGAGTTTGCATCTCCAGCAGGGCCCGCCAGTGCCCGAGGCTCATTTTGCCCGGCACTCCAACTTTCTGCAGAGATTGGGTCTTCACCAAATGCCCTCGGTTACCTTAGGGTGGACCCTGGCAACGGAGTTACTGTGTGCTAGCAGTGCCTGTCCCCGGGCCCCGGGCGGAAGGGATGGCAGCAATAGCCAGAAAGGCTCCAATCACAGGGATAGCCTGCCTGCCTGCACCACCTCTAATTCTCATGATGACCCTCCACCTCGGCTGGGCATTGACTGGTATCCTTCAAAAAAATGTGGTGAACTTGTAGTTTTATATATTGGATCCATATTAGTATTGAGTACATCAGATACATTTTTTCCATTCTTGTTATACTTTATTAAGAAGAATGTGTTTCAACTCCATCCAGGTAAACACAAAAGATATGAAGCCTCCATCTTTTCTTATGGCTGAGTAATACTCCATGGTATACATACACCACACGTTGTTAATCCATTCCTGGGCTGACAGGCACTTGGTGATTGTGAATTGAGCTGCAGTAAACATTCTAGTGCAAATGTCCTTGTGGTAGAATGATTTTTTTTCTTCTGTGTAGATACCTAGTAATGGGATTGCAGCATCAGATGGAAACAAGAGGGAGGGGAGAGGAGATAGAGGGGGCTGAGGGCGATTGGCCGAGCTCACCTAATATGCACAATGTGAGGGTGTTCAGTACGCCCCCCCGAGTGAAGGGCTCTACTACAACTTGAACTTTACCTTAGAAAGGAAAACCATGTAACTTAAACATTGTACCCTCATATCAATCTGAAATTAAAAAAAAAAATGTTGAAGTCCTAACCCCGGGTATCTCACTGGTGTCCTCACATGGGAATATGGGCTCTGCAGGTTAATCAGGTTTAAATGAGGTTATCAGAGTGGGCCCAGTCCAGTATGCCTGGTGTCCTTGTAAAGAGGAGGAATTTGGACACAGAGGCAGATGTGTGCCGAAGCAGGGCTGTGTGCAGGGGCACGAGGTGAAGACAGAGCTATGGTCACAAGCTGAGGAACGTGTGCAGACCCAGGGAGTGGGGAGAGGCAGGAGAAAATCCCCCTCAGTGGGTTCCTGCAGATGACAGATTTTGGACTTCTGGCTTACAGAACTATGATGAATCAGTTTGTTGTTCTAAGCCACCCATTTGTGGCACTTTGCTGCGGCAGCCCTGGGAACCCAAGATGCTGGACACTATTGATATTTCCATTTATTGCAGAGGACACTGAGAGTGAGACAGTGGTGAGACTCTCATGTAGCTGGGAGCACAGGATGACTAAATATTGTGTTGCCTCCAGTGTTTCCCTGGGAGCTCCACTGTCACCACTGTGGCGGCCCCCTCTCACAGACAGGGACGCTGCCTCCTGAAGCCGCCGTGATGGGGTCCCACAGCCCTGCTCTGGGAAGGTGATGGTGGTACACACGATGTTTCACAGACCTCGTACTGCTGCGTGCAAGCTGCTTTCTCCAAGTCCCACCTTTTATTTTGTGCACACAGATACCAAGAGTAAGTAAAATGGGCAAAAATATAAAAGATGAAAAATCCTTCCCTGAGGTTTTGGCCCCTGATTCCAGCCAATATTGAAGAAATGGATAAGCTTAGAGTCTACCTTGGAGGACTTGGGAAGAGTGAGCAGGTGTGTCACTTATAGACATGGCAGGCACCACCCAGTGAAAAGAGGAGGCGTCGGGAGGATGGGCCGCAGGTTTCCAAGGTGGAGTCTCGGCAGTTGACACTGACTAGCCATTTCAGGAGCAGAGTGACATGTTACATCATTCCTCACTCTATCCCAGGAAAGTCCAGGGGTCAGGTCCTCATGGAAGCTCTGACTATAGGCAGCAGGCAAGATCGTGGAAGAGGCCAGCGCTGCCTGGACGGTGGCCCATTCTTCAGCTCTGTATTCGGTTTCCGGCAGCCCCTTGATCACGGCAACCATCTGCATAATGTAGGCATCTTAATCCATATCTCAGTAATTGTAACCATAGATCACAGGAATTCATTCACTGGCGCACAGATAAGAGATGAAGAAACTGCTTTATGCATGCAAATCAAAGCCGCTTGTATTTCTGAATATAATGATGGAGGGAAAAGTGAGTCTCCAGATGTGGCAGAGAGAGATTTTCAAGATGTGCAGCCATTCCATAACACATTCTGATGACTTTTTCAGAAATGAAATATGCCTTTGATTAAGGATGGTTTTTTTCTCTTTTTGATAAGTCCTGTGTGCACAGAGTGCTCATTTAGTCCTGATGTCTTATGCAAAATGAAAGGATAAAACCTTCATTTTGATTTATGATCACAGTTATTAATTTCTGATGCAGCTTTTTGGTTTGGATTATTTGGGGGTGTAGGGGTTTGGCAATGTATATGAAAAGCATGGGAGATTTACTGGCATAAACATCACAGCAGAGGTCCAGCTGTAAATTACAAAACTTCCGAAAAGAAGTATGAAATCCTATGATTAGAGTAGGTATGGGAAGAGACGTGAACGTGCAAGTGCTAGCTGGAATTTCTGCCCAGGTGACTTCCAAAGGGACTCTCACAGGCAAGGGCTAGAGGCACATTTTTCTGTCTCCCATAGGAATTGTGATTCCAAAGCTATTTAGAATGATGTTTCCTGGATGCTGGAGCAGTCATCAGGCTAAGGCCATATCTGTGGTTAATTTTGCTAATGACCACGGTCATAGGATATAATTTTGATAGGTTATTTCCTATTCCTTATATAAAAATGCACAGTAAAAGAGCAGCTATTCCAAAATTCTGACTTGGAACGTGTGCTGAATTCATAAAATATTTAGTTTGGCTGTGTTGGTGACAGAGCCTTTTTTGGCTTAGGCAGACAATCTCAAGGTGGGGTGAAGATTTCAGTTCAGACCTGGGGACGTGGAGGCAGGTGAGTCCCTGGTATGGCACAGGACAGGCCCTCCTGTCTACTCACAACTATCTCTCTTCTCAGGACAGTTCTGACTGGTGCGCAGGGCCATGGGGGTACCTGGTTCCAGATTGACTTACCCTGGAGTTGTGATCCCAGACAGGTTCAATGGGCACATTCAGAGATCTAGTCTAGTGTCCAGGGGTTGGGGTGGCGGATCACATATGAGGATGGGCTTAACATGTGGGGTTCAGAACCTGGGGTGGGATCCAGGGGGGCTTAAAGAGGAAGCCAAGAAGGACAACACCAAGCAGGAGTGTCTCAGTCCCTTCAGAATGTCACAACAAAACAGCTTCACCTTGGTCACCTGGGTGGCTTGTAAACAACAGAAATTTAATTCTCAGCATTCAAAAGACAGCAAAGTCTAAGATCAAGGTGTCAGCAGATTCCATGTCTGGTGAGGGCCCCTCCTCTCTCGCCACCTAATCATCTCCCCCAAACCCTGCCTCTCAAGCCATTACCTGGGGCTGAGGATTCCAGCATATGAATCTGGGGGGACACAAACATTGAGACCACAGAGGAGATCAGTAAAGATCAGATGGTGGGTGCTTGGGCTGGGACTGAGGTGCCTGGAGAGAGAGGGAGAGAGCCCTCCATTGGGGGTGCTCCACTTAGCTCAGTCTCCTAAAACCAACAGATGTATGTACTCTGAACTGACCCCTCACATTGCACCTAATGTAGCCCTGGGACCCCGCACACCACACAGGGGTAAGCAGAGCCCTTGGGAAGAGACCTAGCTGCTTTGCTGACTGGCAGTTGGGGACAGCAGTATGGATAGCAGTCGGGGATGATGGAGGGGTGGCAGTAGGGGATGGCAAGAGGGGAGGGGAGGATGGCAGTTGGGGATGGTGGGGGGGATGGCAGTCGGGAATGGTGGGGGGATGGCAGTCAGGGATGATGGGGGGATGGCAGTCAGGGATGGCAGGGGGATGGCAGGGGGGAGGGCAGCATGGACGGCAGCGTAGGACAGCGGTGCTTGCAGGGGAGGAGTTCTTGGCACCTATTTTGGGGGGGAAGAAATGAAGACACAAATAGGCTGGTGTGGAGGGCGAGGGCAGGACTGCTGCACAGCTCTCACCCTCAGAGTAGCACACCTGTGCCTTTAACAGCTCCTTGGGGAGAACAAGACACAAGCCATAGCTTGCAGCTGATGGATGTTCCCAGAGTGAGCACCTGCACCAGCTCAGGGATCAGGCCCAAGGAGCATCTACCCAGTTCCCTCAAGGACAACCACAGCCTCGAGTATATTACCACTCTGTTCGTCATCAGGAGAAAACTGATTCACAGATTCCTAAACGTGTCCCCGCTTCCAGAGCACAGGTTTCCATGAGCTCCCTGGAGGTGGGAGCTGTTTCCCCCCAGACAGACCTGCCTGTACTCTTCCTGCAGGTCAAGTCGAGAACTTTTGCCCCCTCAGCTCAGCCAGAAAGGAAACGCATTGCCTGTCTGGGGTAGTTTATCTAATATTTTCCAGAAAACTAGCATGAGGGATTGTCTTTTCTCAAATCAACTGAAGGTGAAATGGGAGGGAGGGACAGATACCAGGCTGCGGAGTCCACAGTGCCTCTCTGGAGAGAAGCCTGAGAGGGCAGCGCTGCCTTGAAGTAGCCGAGAAGCTGGCAGGGGGCCCTCAGAAGGCCCGCGGGAGGTGGTGGGCATATCACCCCAGCCGCCTCCTTTTTTTCTGTTGATTCTCTTCTGAGGTCTTGACAATAAGGACAGAGCCCTTCTGCGGGCTTCTCTCTGCCCTATGTGAGGTGGCCACCTGAGTGTGCTGGCTGATTCCTGTCCCACCTCGGGAGTGAAGGTCCCTGGTGCTCCCGGCACAGCCAGCCAGCTGGGGCTCATCACGGTATCTCTAGAAAGCAGAGAAATTGTCCTGTGTTCTCTGAAATACTAGCATAGGTTTTGACCTTTAAAGTGAGGAGGAAAATTTAGAAGCAGGGAAATAAACTTTTAGCCATTTTAAGAGATTAATCATAAAATTATGGTTTATTCTCCTTCCCCACCCCTGCCAAATAAATTAAATACAATGAAATAACCGGTTAACATTACAACTAAATTTTAAACAAACGGGATTTTTAATGAATTTTCCTAATGAGCAGATGAGTCACAGCAATCAGTCAAAATTATCAAACCAGCTCATGCACACGGAATACTATGGCAACTGTGGCAAAAAACTGAAAGCCGTTGCCTTAAACAACTGTACGCCACATAGGATATCGAGCGGATTGTTTTAAGTTCAGGACAATGTGGAATCCTCTGCAGTCACTAAGATTTGTGAGAGGGTGAATTTTAGAAATATGCGTCCTTTAAGGTGTTTTGTGGGAAACACGAAGAAAAGGCTCCTTTCTGATAATTGTTCAATGAACCAGAATTCCTGGCTCCTCCGGCCCTGGCTGCTTTTTTCTGAAGCTCCCTCGTGTCAGTGTAAGACTTCTGGATCATTCCCTCACCACAAGCACACCCAAGACAAACTGGACACATGGTAAATGCAGAGGGAAGTTGTGGGGAAGTGTGACGGTGCTGGGAATGTGTCGCAGACTAGCTGAGCTTTGGGGGTGCCGGTGCTAGGAGTCTGTAGCAGACTAGCTGAGCTTTGGGGGTGACTTTCCCCCACTGGCTCATGTGCTCTGGGCCTGGCATGTCCTGGCATGACCTGCACACTGCACACACACAGGGCTTGATGCTTGACCAAGAAAGAATCTATTTCCTTCCTTCCACCATCTCTGTGTGATACAAAGTCCCTTGGCCCTGGTCTCCGTGTTCATGTGTATTGAGCAGAAACAAACCAGTGAAGGGTGGCTTTCAGGTGGCGGCCCTTTCTCTTGTCCTTGGGCTCCTCGGTGTGAAGATCCTCTGGAGTCTCAAGGTGCCGACAGCACCCCTCTGATGCCCCATCCAAGTGTGCCTCAAGAGGTGGAATCCATTCCATCTATTGCAAAGAGAGTGTGTATGTTAAAATGAAGTCAACTCTCCCCAGGCCTTCTAATGGGTAAGAATTGGAGATTAGAGACGTGCATTGACCTATCAATCGACTTCTCTTTTCCTGTTTTATTCACTGCTGTGTCCCATGGGGGTCCCACAGAGGAAGGTTTGTCACTGATACACATTTTGAGGGCAGACTCAACCTGAATAAATCTGAACACATTGAGCCTTCAGTAGTTTGAACCCAGGAGCTCCACTCACCGCCCTCACTGCAAAGCCTTCCTGAGTCCTCAGGGTGCAATCGCTTCCTGATGGTGTCCTCTGGAACCTCACTTTGATGAGGGAAGGTGACTGTCTCTAAGACTCAAGATTAGGTCGCGGACAGTATGCTTGTGTTAGTGCCTGTGAGAGACAGGTATGCAGGTCCCCCTGCCGCAGATTCAACCTGACCCATGTGTGGTTTGCTGTTAAGGGTGGTTTTAAATAAATGGAGTTTCAGAAACCATGCTGTAGCCGCAAACTGAATTGCCTCTCTCTGATGAAATCTTCTGACGTTCTTTCTCAGGAACATGCAAAGAGGTCATGTAAACATGTGAAGAAGTTGGTGACTTTTGGGACATTTGATTTGGAAAGGGAGAGGCACCAAACAGCCAGCCAGGGGCATTCTGAGGCACTTCCTCTGAAAACACCTGGGTTCTCAGCGAGATGCTTCTCCATGATGTGAGGAAGGCCTCAAGTTACAATAGCTCCTATTGCAGCTCAGGAATGTGACAGAAATGATCAGAAGCTGGCACAGAGAAGGGGCAGCTAGGACATGGCCAGCAGGAAGGCCAGGCCCACAGGGGCTGGGCCGTGGAGCACTGTGGGAAAGGCTCATGTGAGCTGGGCTGAGTGACCGTCCAGGTGTGTGGGCAAGTCCCAAGACCAGGAGGACCAGTGTGGGATTAAGGGGGCCTCAGATTGTCCCTGCCTGGTCACTAAGGCTGGGGGCGAGCCCTGGGGTGGACACAGCCCAGGGAAGATCATACCTCCCTGCAGCCCAGGAGCTGGGCCCTGGGTCCACCCAGAAAGACAGGCCATCTCTGCATGTGAATCTGAGCATGCTGTGAAGTCAGGGGCCACCGGCCAGAGTTGGGGACGGCAGGGCCATGTGGGGCAGATGGTTGTACAAGAAGCAGCAGAGAGAGGGCTCAGGGTGGGCTCCTGGAAAGCCAGTCCGGGTGGGACCCTGCAGTTTCCGGCCCACTTCCCTTTCCATTTCCCAGCCCCCATTTCTGTATTTCTGTAGAAAAGGGCACACTGGGAGATCGTCAAATGCTTCGCAAAAAAAGAGAAAACTTTGTTCCCTTCCTGTTTCTAGGCTGCTGATTCTCTTATTACTTTTTTTAGAGTGCTGCAGTCTTTAGATAAACTTATTCTGCACAGATTGCTGCTGGTGCTGAGTGACCCTGCTGCCCCATCCAGGAGCACAGCCATCTGCTCTAATGCTCATGTTAAGGGGACAAAACCCGGATCCTGAGCTGTGTGCATGTTACACATTTGCATTTGAAACACCAACAGCTGGCTCAGGAGTGAGGGCATGAGGGCAATTTCCCTTTCTCCCTCCTCCCCATCTCACCCTCCCTCCCTCTGTCCTTCCCTCTCTCTCTCCCTCCCCCCTTCCTTCTTTCCTTTCTTCTTTCTTAATTTTCACAAATTAATTTGTTCTGCTTTTATAATGAAAAAAAAAAAATTAAAACAAAACTACAGATCATAAACACCCCTAGGTGGCCAGGCCCTTGACCTCGCAGGGCAGAGTGTTGGAAGATTCAGGGGGATGCTGTTACTGTTGTGGGGTCCCTTGGAATAGCATGGACTCCAACTCCATGAGGGCTTGTGTGTGTTTTAGAGGCCCCAACTTCCGTGTCCAGAAGTTGGACAACATCTGTGTCCAACATCAGCCTTGTCACACAGACGCCAAGAATAAGTGGTCACACAATAAAAACCTTCCTAGGCTGGCCGCGGGGCTTACAGCTATAATCCCAGCACTCTGGGAGGCTGAGGCAGTGAATTGCTTGAGCTCAGGAGTTCCAGACCAGCCTGAGCAAGAGCAAGAGCCTGTATCTAAAAAACAGCCAGCCATTGTGGCGGCTGCCTATAGTCCCAGCCACTTGGGAGGCTGAGGCAAGAGGACTGCTCAAGCCCAAGTATTTGAGATTCCTGTGAACTGAGCTTTGTCTCAGACAAGAAAAAGAAAAAAAACATTCCTGCTGTAAGGGGCTCTTTTGTCCTTTCTCACTTTACAAAATCACAGGAACTCAGGAACTCATGGACTATTAGATCATCTGTGTCAACTCTGCCGCGTTCAAACGAGGCTGCACAGAGATATTAACCAGAGTCCTTCAAATTAAAAGCAGGCTTAGACTTTTGTTTACAGTCAGATTCTCTACATCCATCACTTCCACGCTCATTCATTTTGCTATTTTTGTGAGAGACAAAAGAATATTTCATCAGAAAATAAGAAATGCCCGTTCATGCACAGTCATTAGGAAGGAGATGGCAAATGCCATCCCCCAAAGTAATTTGGTTTGGGCTTGACGCGAGAGAACGCTCGCTTGGCATTCCATTTTTCACTGCAGGAGAGTGGAGCTCATGCTCCTGGCCACCTGCGAGGTTGTGAGCAAGGAACAGAGAGGCCAGGAAGGAGGCCCCAGGTGTGAGAATTGGCCTCTGGAGAGGGCCTGGCAGGAGCTGGGCCTAACAGGGCACGTGCCACTCATGGGCCAGGACAGTGTGTCAAGGTCAACAAAGCCTGGAGGTGAGGGTGGAGACAAAGGGAACCAGGGCCTTGGGCAGGGGGGAAATGGGGTCAACAGAATGTGGGGTCCAGGAAGGAGGGGTGGGGGAACATTTGTGGGGAAGCTCTTTCTCCATCCGTGTGTGATGTCTTTGCAGTGGGTGGTGATGACCTCTCAACAGCTCACCTGTCAAGTTTACACAAACTTTGATATTTCTCTGTCTTCTGCCGACCCCGTGTTTTGTCTCTTTTCTCCCCTCGTCTTTCCTCCTTCTCTCACCCTTGACTCTTGGCATCTCCAAGGGCTCTTTCTTTCCAAGGCTCAAGGGTCCTGAGTCCTTAAAGGTCTTAAAAGGGCCCAATGGAGCCCAGAGCTGGAGCCGAGGACTGACAGTTACATGTGTCATTGCTGAGTCCTGAGAAACACAGTTCAAGACACAGATCACACATGGCTTCTGTGAACAGGCGACCAACCTGGATTCAAGGACCAGAAAGCTCCGAGAGGGACTCACTGTGCCGTGAATGCTGCTTTGACAGTCAGGCCCTCGGGTTTGTGAAATTCTGCTTTCCATTTTCTGGGGTGTACCATTCATGGGCCCAGTCCCCATGTGCCCCTGCCAGGCTCTTCCCTGAATACAGGTCAGATGCAGGTGACCCCCTTTGTTCTCTTTGGTCGTGGATTCTGCACGGATTCTCTGGGATTGGCTGAGCTGGGCACTGGGGGCTGATGACAACTTCTAAGCTGGTTGAGTCCCCCCGGAAGCAGGGTTGAGCTGGAGTGAGGAGGGAAACGGTTTGTTCGGGGTGACAGCTGTGAAGGTAAAAGGGGAGGCAGGAGAGCAGGGGCCGCTGGACTGCAGTGTGTGGCCAGCACCGTCCTGTCCTGTGGCTGCCTGCCCTGCAGGGTGGAAGCCCCTCAGCAAAGCTCTCCCATCCGAGGAGCCTGTGTGAGGTGGGAATGACCAGGCCCTCATGTTGCCCCCTCTTGGTCACTGGCTAGGGCTTCCTGAAGAAGAATGGCTGTCAAAGGAGCCCAGAGCTTGGGATGTCAGCTGAGCAGGAAGCCCCTTCTGGAAGGTGCACCTGAGTGCGCACTGCTGAGCCTGCAACCACACCCAGTGCACCCAGATGAAATCCAGCTGGATGGTTACCCCTTTCGGTTGGTGAAAAGCAGAAGTTTGCAGATGGAGGTGACAGTGTAGGAAATGATGAGGCCGCAGCTGGAACCAATGCTTGGCCGGGGCCCTTAGGCCTTGCTCACCACCAGCATTCCCGATTGGGCTTGGGTATGTGGGAGTTTTCTGAGCAGGATCTGACGGAGGGCAGCAGACCTCTCTACTCAGGGTGCCAGCAAGGCTTCGGGGAGGTTGCTAAGACCCATGGCCCCTCATTTTCTTAAGGGGAGTGTCCCTGCAGCTGGGAGAGCATGGTAAACTGGGAGGACCACAGACGCTGTGCCCTGAGAGGCTGATGACCCAGAGAAACAGTCCTGCTGGGGACACACGTGCAGTGTTGGTGTGTCTGGGCCAGGCAGATGGTCACAGAGCCCTTCGTGTTCAGAACCGGCTCCCCAGGGTTTGTGCTTGTTCCACACTTTCCTATCCAGTGGATGGTCTCCTGCTTCCACAGTTCTGATTTTGAATTATTACAGAGAAGTATTTTCAAGACTTCACTCTAAAAATATTGGATGGAATGGTTCTGGGCAGCCTGCTAAATATTTCAACACGACCCTGCATCCGTGTTTCAGCTTTTCCCACCCAGGCCAAAATTGCTCAAGATTTATGAATCTGGTAAAAGAATGCTTTGGCTTTAAGATCTCTATAGAGAAATCATAATTAAAAATAGAAGTAATTTGCACAGTTTAGTTCTCATAACAAGAAACACTGCAGAGGATTACAGTGATCTCAGCCAGGCGCTCAGCAGGCTTCCTGATGGGAAGGACGCTGACTGTTCCACAGTGACTTTTCACAAGGTGTGTCCTGCTGTGCAAGCCACTTCTTCCGGAGTTACCACCGCTGCTCGGGCCGTTCACCCACAGCCCACTGTGAAACTTACAACTTAGGGAAAATTTAAAGCATACAGAGTTGGAAAGAAAATACAAATGTCTGTTTTTCATAGTTCCTTAAGGTAGGAAGGTAAAAAAAACAAAAAGTTCTGTTCTGCTTCCCGACAAACTGCCACATCTCGTCTCCTTCCAGTGAACGGACACTGTGGCTCTCCTCCGCAGCCTCGGACTTTGACCCTCAGACCCACTCCCAGGCGTAGAGGGTAGAGACAGGACTCCACTCAGCCCTGGAGGTGATCGTTCCAGGGCACAAGTTCAGCAAGCGGGTGGACGCCTGTGAGGACAAACCCAGGGCTTATTCCCAGAGGTGTCATTTACATGTTGTCACAGGTCTGAGTGCTTAGAGGAGAAAGCCAGAATAAGGTGAACTTTCTCAAAGTTGATCTTGGCCAATGACGAACAAAAAGTGCATTTCTCTCTCTTATATGGAAGTCAGCATATCAAATGGCGGCCATTTGTGTCCACGCAGTGTCACTTCCGATTAGGTGCAGTGATGTGCTCCTTCAGTCTGGAGGGAGTGTCCTCAGCGTGCTGTGCTCTGCAGCCCTGGACTCCGCAGCTTCGTCTGTCACTGAGTGTGTGGGGGGTGTTTATGCATGTGTGTGTGTGTCTGTACTGTGTATATGTGTATGTGCGTGTGTGTAGAGTGTATGCATGTGTATGTATGTGAACGTATGCATGTGTCTATGTGTATGTGTGTATGTATGTGTATGCGTGTGTATGTATGTGAACGTATGCATGTGCATATGTGTATGTGTGTGTATGTGTATATATTTGTGTGTATGTATGTATGCGTGTGTATGTGTATATATTCATGTGTTTGTGTATGCATGTGTATGTGTACGTATTCGTGTGTGTTTGTGTATGCGTGTGTATGTGTATATATTCGTGTGTTTGTGTATGCGTGTGTATGTGTATATATTCGTGTGTATGTGTGTGTATGTGTATATATTCATGTGTATGCGTGTGTATGTGTATATATTCGTGTGTGTTTGTGTATGCATGTGTATGTGTATGTATTCGTGTGTGTTTGTGTATACGTGTGTATGTGTATATATTCGTGTGTTTGTGTATGCTTGTGTATGTGTATATATTCGTGTGTTTGTGTATGCGTGTGTATGTGTATATATTCGTGTGTTTGTGTATGCGTGTGTATGTGTATATATTCGTGTGTTTGTGTATGCGTGTGTATGTGTATAT
>CAUYTI010079254.1:0-14870 GCA_963575145.1 Galago senegalensis | reverse complement strand
TTTATATTCTACACCTAGTAAATCTCACATGTACCCTTGTAATATGCACTGTGGTGTGGTCCCACCAATTACTCTCCCTCCACTCATTCTCCCCCTTCCTCTCCCTCTCCCCTTTCTCCTGCTGCCCCAGTTTTACTGCTGTTTTTCGTGTGTGCCTCAGGGGTGCACATAGGAAGAATTTCTTTGTTGCAGGTATATCAAAACTGACTGACAGCTCTCCCCTTTCACCCCCACTTCTCTTCCAGTTTCCTGACAAGTATCACCAGACTACACTATGACCTCTGAACATCTCCCATTTGACCACTTGATCAGGAGCACAGTGGTACCTCAAAAGCATCTGCTCCTTTTGTTTTGGGCTGAGTATTAGGAAGGTCAGCAGAGCATTCAGAGAAATGGCATTTCAAACCCAAGGGCTCAGCCTACCAGGAATCCAGGGTTGGTCTTTTTAGAGTGGGTGCCTTTGGCCAGCTTTTCAGATCCCCACTCAGACATCCCCACGTGGGGGGGATGCTGACCTTGAGAGGCCAACGTGAATTAGTGGGAATCAAATAGGACTTTTGTGTTGTAGGTCACTTTCGGGGTCCTGGAGCATTTCATTGGCAGACTCCGAAAACCTTTTTAGTCGTATATCATTTCTAGACTTGTAAAAACTGAATGCAGGGTGGGTGCAACTTTTTTCTCATGCAGCTGGTTTTCTTACTATGAGAGTAGTATATGCCCATTTGCAAACGGAGAATGGGCCAATCATAGTGGCTGTACCCAGGGTGACAGAGTGAGACTCTGCCTCAAAAAAAAGAAAAGAAAAGAAAATGAGAAATGATTGGCGATCGCATAAATACACTATCTCATTCAGTCCTCACCGTAGTTTTCAGATTCATGCTTATTACCAATTCCCACGTTCAGAAGCTGAGTCCTCAGCAGGGTAAGGATGTGTTTGAGGCCCAGGTCCTCAGGGACACAGCTGGAATTCAAACCTGGCCAGGATGGCTCCCAAGACAAGCTCTGTGCCCCACATGAGCTATTGTTTCTCAGCAGAAGCTAAAGAGAAGGAAAGAAGCTATACTTCAGCCCAGTACAGGTGACATTCTTAGAATAGTCAGCGTCAGCTCACTGGCTGCTCCAAAGTTCCTTTCCCTTTCTCGTCTGACCTCGGGCACGCTCATTAACCTCCCTCTGCCTTACTTTCCTTGCTTATAAATGGGGATAATGATACTTGGACCTTCACAGTTCCCAGGGGCATTATGATGTTTGAGCCAAAGTGCTTTTGAACCTCTCTTATGAGAGGGACCTGAGCACCCACTGCTGTTGTACTGTTATGCCTTGGTCCTCCATGAAGCCTCCTGGTTAAAAAGGAGAAGACTGCGGTCTCCGGAGGGCAGGGTGTCCTTCTGTGGTGGGCTTAGCTGGGTCAAAACACTGTTTGCCCTCCTTTGAAGTTTCTTGAGGATTGAGAATGTGTCGCCAGTGTTCACGGTCGTGCTGTATGGTGTCAGCTCCTATGAGCACGTGATGGCCATTTGGGTGTTAAAGGGCCTGGTTTCTAATTTTGGCTCTGATGTCCTTCCTAATATAAACCCATAACGCGGAGGTACCGAGAAGGGCAGTTGTCTTTCACTTCTCTTGCCTTCCTTTGAGTGATTCACTGATTGATTTAATAGATATTTGTTGAGGCTTTACCACAATCTGGGCACGATCGTAGCACAAACTGGGAATGCTGTGGTTTAGCAGGGTAAAAATAGTTCTTCACTTTACAAAGCTTTTAGTCCAAGGCTCATTATATAGTTCGGGTCATGTGGATGAAGAAAGCGTGATCTGGCAAGACCGCTTTAAGCTCTCAGGAGGAGAGTCAGGATATAACTTCCAGATGTGCACATGGCCCCGGTGGTTACCTGCGTGCAGGCAGAGGGCCGTGTTGACTTCCCAGAAGAGCAGGGAATAGATAGGTTAGAGCCCTCTGTGTCCCGCGTCAGGAAAGCTGCACTTGGTACGGGCATCTTTAGAAACAGTGAGCACCTGGACTCTGGTCCTACTTAGAGCCTTTAACCCTTTGCTACTTGAGTTTGAATCAGGGACAAATGATTATATTGAGGGTCTCTTTCCAAAGTTTTTGCCTGGGGGACTAGATTTTGAAGTTACACCACCAACCCAGTGCCTTTCTTATGTAGCAGACACTAGACCTTGTCCCTCTGAAATTCTCTTCCTGCTCAACGCATCCCTCCCTGCCAGCTTTGGAAAGCAGACATAGGGTGGCCGGTGGGCTCTCTCGTGGGCCCACAGGGTTCCTGAAAGAACCAATGCATGTGGACAACTATATGCTCAGGCCGTCACTCGGGTTAATGTATGCAGACTTCTTTCTTCTCCTAGTCTGCCCAGCAACAGGCCTCTAGGTCTCTTCAAAGACCAAGGTCAGGGAGGGCCAGCAGTCCATGTGAAAGCACACGGCGTTCTTCCTCTCCCCCTCCAGCCAGGGCTGGGGAGGACAGGGCAAAGGGCTGGCAGAGGCAGCAGCCCACATTCAGAGTGAGTAGAAGGTGCCGGGACAGCATGGCATGTCCCTGGGAGATGTTATTTTCACCAGCCCCTGATCTTTCTCCCAGTATAGCTCCTGGTACTAATCAGCTGCCCCTTCAGTCCACCCCCCACCATCTGACTAGGAGGATGGCCTGCACAGCCAAGAGCCCAGGTCACTCTGCACACCTGGGCATCTTCAAGTGAGGCTGGAGCTGGCAGTGATGCTGTTTCAGCTGGGAGAACGTGACCCACTTCCATATCCCCTCCCACATGGAGAGCTGAGTAGCGGGCTTTGAAAGCAGCTCCAATTAAGGTTTTCTCAGGCTGCATGTCGCCCAAGTATCCAGCCCACATGTTTCCTGCCACTGGACTCCTGTGGTCCGTCCCTGAACTGAATAACAACCCCAGGGAGATGAAGTTACTGCCTGGTCCTTCTGAAATCCTGGATTGGGCCAGCAGAGCTTCCTGTGGAGATCAGGGTCCCTTGAGGATCAAATACCTCTCACAATGTGGGCTCCACCCCCTTCTTCCTGCTAACCACCAGCAAACCATGGAGCAGTTTCCAAGGAGGTGGTTTAGCCTTGACCTCCCTGCCCAGACCAAGGCCTCAGACACCCACTCTCACTCTCACCACCTTGGAGAAATAGGAGATATCTGTGTTTGGGACCTTCTAGGTTTCTTCTGTTCTCTCCAGGTAGAGATCATGGTAATGATTTTCCATTATAAGGAAAAGGATGAAGCTGTGACTGCTGCTAGGACTTTACGCTGATGAAGTGGTGGTTCTGACCCCCTGGATGTTTCATTTACAAAGGAGAGACCAAAAGGTGAAATACATTCTTCTTAGTAAAGTATCTCAAGGATGGAAAGATAAACATCCAATGTACTGTATATTAATATGAAGTCAATATATAAACAATTACATGTTCATAAGAACAATAAAACACTATGATAGTCCAGTTTGAGGGTAGAGGGAAGCGGGAGCGGGGTGAGGGAGGAGGGAGGGCAGGAGGCTGAATCTCACCTAATATGCACATTGTGAGGGTGTGTAACACGCCCCCTGCGGGAGGGGCTCTTCTACAAATGGAACTTTACCCTGGAAGTGAGAACAATGTAACCTAAATATTGTACCCTTTTATTAATTTGAATAAAGTTTAAAAAATAAAATGCTTTGCTTTATAATACTCAAATTCATTAAAAAAAAAAAACAATAAGTGGTGGCTGCCAAGGTCAACTCTGGCTAGTTCATATGGGCACCATACTTGACCATGTACTCCACTCTTGGCTTCTGGACTGAGACCGAAGGTATCCCCCAGCGCCCTGGAGCCTCGAAGGCCAGGTGGCCATCCTCTGGTTGGTGCTGGAGTTGCAAGAAGATGGGGTGTTGGTGATTTTTTTTAGAGGGCATGGTGGGGCTTACAGGAAGCAAGCTAGCAGTCAGGGTGTCTCTTTAGGACCCCAATTCCACTTTCCTGCGTGGAGCAGCCTTCCAGAGCTTGTGGTAGGATGCAGTGAAGCAGCCTCAGCCAAAACAATGCAGGGTCCAGGCTCCTTTCTTGCTTCTGGGGTGGTGAAGTCACTGCCACCACAAGGTCACATGTGCCCATCTGCCTCAAGTTTGCTGTAGGTGTTGTCTGCCCATTCTCACTTCCTGATCTCCCTTAAAGAGGAAGGTCCTTTAGGCCCTTGAGTGGTGACGGTGGAGACGGAAGGGTTCAACATTGACGCTGCTGGGCTGGCAGGACTACACGGACAAAGGATGTTTTTTTATTCTGATATGAACCCAGTCCACTTCTTTTAAAAAACAGGGTCTCACCTGTCACCCAGGCTGGTGACAATTTGTGGTGACAGATCGCAGTGGTGCAATCATAGCTCATACAGCCTTGAACTCCTGGGTTCAAATGATCTTCCCATCTCAGCCTTCTGAGTAGCTTGGACTATAGGCCTCCCAGAGTGCTAGGATTACAGGTGTGAGCCACTGTGCCTGGCCAGGCCTGCCTAATTTTTAAAAATTTTTGTAGCAGTGGGGTCTTAGTATATTGCCCAGTCTCAAACTTCTGGCCTCAAGAGAGCCTCCCACCTTGGCCTCCTAAAGTACTGGGACTATAGGCATGAGCTACCACAACTGGCCTTTTTATTTATAAGTAGGTGACATAGTATAAAATTCAAAAGGCTTTATGGTGAAAACTAAGTCTTTGTCCCTCCTAGATTCACAGCTACTCTGTTCCCCTTCCCCAAAGTGATTGCCTTTAACCAGAGCCTTTTGTTTCTGAACCAGAGACACTGCACACTTACATAAGCACACTGTGCCCACACGTGACTGCACACATATATGATGTTAGTATATATGTTTTTTCAACGATGTAGTGTACAGTGTTCTGCATTGTACATTTTTTACTTAACTGAGTTCACTTAACTCATTCCATGCCACTGTCATCGTTATCATCTCATCATCGTTGTCATTGTTGTCATTTGGCTAATACCTCTTGAATACTGGCTGTGAGCTGGGTGTTGCTGGAAGTGCTTTCTTACTTACGTTAACTCATTTACTACCCACACTTAACCTATTAAATAAGTACGTTTATTGTCCACAGTTTGAAGATGAGTAAATTAGGGCATAGAAGTATTAGGTAACTTTTCTGAGGTCATTTAGAACCAACTCCCTCATTTTAATGGTTCCATGGCATTTTATTGATTGACTATATTTTAATTTATTTTTTTGAGACAGTCTCTCTATGTCACCCTCAGTAGAGTGCCATAGTGTCACAGCTCACAGCAACCTCAAACTCTTGGGCTTAAGCAATTCTCCTGCCTCAGCCTGCCAAGTAGCTGGGACTACAGGTACCTGCCACAATGCCTGGCTATTTTTGTTTTTTGAGTTGTCATTATTGTTTAGCAGGCTCAGGCTGGGTTCGAACCTGCTACCCCCAGTGTATGTGGCTGGGCACTCTAACCACTGAGCTACAGGCACTGAGCCTATATTTTAATTTTTTAAAGTTTTTTTTTAACCAGTCCCCAATTGGTGAACATGTTTCTGTCTTTTATTACTGTGATAGGACAAAAGGTAAATGTTTAAAATTTTAGTATTGCCAAATTGTCCTCCTTGGAGATAGTAACATTTTATATGTTCACCAACATTATGTGAGAATACCTGGCTGGGTGCAGTGGCTCACACCTGTAATCCTAGCACTCGAGGAGGCCAAAGCAGGAGGATCACTTAAACTCAAGAGTTGGAGACCTCAAGAACAAGAACAAGAGCCAGACCTCATCTCTATAAAAACTAGAGAGATGAGCCAGGCATGGTGAGACCTACCTGGAGTCCCAGTTCCTGGAGTCTGAGGTTGCAGTGAGCTGTGATGACAGCATGGCACTCCAGCAGGGGCAACAGAGCAAGACTCTGTCTCAAAAAAAACAAACAAAAAAATGTCCTCACATCTCAGCTATTGCCAGTGTGATAAATGAGAAGTGGAAGTTTAATTTCCACTTTCCTTATGAAGAACTATATTATTTCTTTCCTTTAGAGCCATTTTTTAGCCAATGCAGTGGCATACACCTGTAGTTCCAGCTACTCACAAGGCTGAGGTGGAAGGATTGCTTGAGACCAGGAAGTTGAGACCAGCTAGGTGATATAACAAAACTCCTTCTCAAAAAATACAAACAAGGGCGGTGCCTGTGGCTCAAGGAGTAGGGCACCGGCACCACATATGTTGGTGGCGGGTTCAAACCCATGTCCTTGGGTTCTATATCCTTGGGGATTCAACCAATCAGGATAATATTTTGAAAAAAGAAAACAATATAATAATAAAACAATACAAATTTAAAGAACAAATACAGCATAGCAGCTATTTACTTTGTATTAGATATTATAGGTAATTTACAGATGATTTAGGCTCAGCACCTGTAGTTCAGCGGCTAGGGCACCAGCCACATACACTAGAGCTGGTGGGTTTGAACCCAGCCCTGGCCTGCCAAACAACAATGACAACTACAACCAAAAAATAGCCCAGTGTTGTGGTGGGCACCTGTACTCCCAGCTACTTGGGAGGCTGAGGCAAGAGAATTGCTTAAGCCCAAGACTTTGAGGTTGCTGTGAGCTGTGACACCATGGCAGTCTACCAAGGGCAACATAATGAGACTCTTATCTCAAAAAAAAAAAAAAGATTTAAAATATGTGGGAGATGTGCCTAGGTTTATGCCAGTACTACATCATTTTATAAGGATCTGGGAATCCATGGATTTTAGTGTCTGAGGGGATTCCTGGAACCAGTCCCCAAAGGATACAACCTCAATCCCTTCCTTATTTCTTTTTTGGGTTGGTACTCTTTTTCTTATTGATCTATAGATGCTCTTTATGTATTAAGGAAGTTTGTCCTATGGCTGTGATGTTTCCCCCAATTTGCCATTTTTCTATTGATTGTATTGTTCTTTCCATGCAGAGTTTTGATTTTTATGTAATCAGATTTTTAAATCTTTTATGGCTTCTAGTTTTCACTTTATTTTATTTTTTTCCTACTGTTTTCTTGTATTTTCCTCTAAGATATTTACTCTTAATTTTATATGTTTAAAACTTTGATAGATAATTAAGATGTTAAACCCAGCATCACTAGAATTGGGACAGAATGGCATTGTACACCTCCAGTGGGACATTGATAACATCAGCTAGAGTAGTTTCTTGCCAAAATGTTTAATCTTGATCTAATTGTAAGGAACAATTGGATAAAGATTGTGGGACATCCTAAAGACAATGCTCTTAGATTCTAAAAGATGGTAACATCATGATAAACAATTTAGTCTAAGGAGGTTAAAGAGCATGGGAACTAAATGAAATTGAGATCCTTGATCAAATCCTGGATTAAAAACCAGCAAAGCTGGCTTGGCACCCATAGCACAGTGGTTACGGTGCCGGCCACATAAACCAAGGCTGGAGTATTCAAACCTGGCCCGGGCCAGCTAAACAACAATGACAACGGCAACAATAAAAATAGCTGGGCACTGTGGCAGGCACCTGTAGTCCCAGCTACTTGGGAGGCTGAGGTAAGAGAATTGCTAAAGCCCATGAGTTGGAGGTTGCTGTGAGCTGTGATGCCCTGGCACTCTACCAAGGGTGACATTAGTGAGACTCTCTCTCAAAAATAAAACACAACAAAAAACCAGTAAAGCCCAAATTGAAAGGGAGGAGAAATTGGAGAAGTTTGGATATGGGCTGTACATCAGAGATGCTAGGATGTCAATGTTAAACTCTCTGGGGTGATAGTGTATTCTTTTTTTTTTTTTTTGAGACAGAGTCTCACTTTTTCACCCTGGGTAGAGTGCCATGGTGTCATAGCTTACAGCAAACTCAAACTCTTGGGCTGAATAGATCCTCTTGTCTCAGCCTTTCCAGTAGCTGGGACTGCAGGCACCCGCCACAACACCTGGCTAGTTTTTAGAGAGGGGGTCTTGCTCTTGGTCAGGCTGGTCTCCAACTCCTGAGCTCAAGCAGTCCACTCACCCCTGCCTCTCAGAGTGCTGGGATTACAGGCTTGAGCCACCTCACCAGGCCTGTGATAGTGGTATTGTGGTTATGTAGGAGAATGGCCTTAGGAGATCTGTGATGAGGCACTTAGCAGAGTGTCGTGATACTGTTCCTGCAACTTACTTTCAAATGGTTCAGGAAAAGAAGTGTATATACCCTGACCCTAACCCCCACATATACCCACAGCACAGAGACATAAGACATAATATAGTCAATGTTTGTTTGTTTGTTTTTTATGAGACAGAGCCACAAGCTATCTCCCTGGGTAGAGTGTGGTGGCATCATAGCTCACAGCAACCTCAAACTCTTGGGCTTAACCGAGTGGTTCTCAACCTATGGGTCATGACCCCTTTGGGGGCCAAATGATCCTTTCACAGGGGTTGCCTAAATACATCCTGCATATCAGATATTTACATTACAGTTCATAACAGTAGCAAAATTATAGTTATGAAGTAGCAACGAAAATAATTTTATGGTTGAGGGTCATCACAACATGAGGAACTGTATTAAAGTTCATTAGGAAGGTTGAGAACCACTGGCTTAAATGATTCTCTTGCCTCAGCCTCCCAAGTAAGTGGGACTATAGGCGCCTACCACAATGCCCGGCTATTTTTTTGTTGCAGTTGTCATTGTTGCTTTAGCAGGCCCAGGCTGGATTTATGTGTATGTGGCCAGCACTGTAACCACTGTGCTACGGGCGCCGAGCCCAAAACAAATTTTTAATCCTCAGAAATATCATCCAGCTAATGGGCAATTAACCTCTGTCTCGGTGAACCTTGAGATAAGGTTTTTCCTCTCAGCTGAGAGTTTTTGCATGAGGTCGAATGCTGTTTACATTCTGTGGATGGATATGGGATTGCGAAAAGACTCCTGGGTTTCATTTTGTGAAATATGACAGTCTTCCGTGAGTTGGCGGCCTGGAAAACCAGGAATATTTTTGCTAGGAGAGCCCTTAACAGGTCAGTTTTGCCAGAAGCTTCTGCTGGCTTTCTGTGGTTTGGTGACTACTGGTTTGGCAGCTTTGGGAATGAGGGATGTCATTACAAATGGGTGATGGGGATGTGGCTCCTGAACTGGATAGCCAGGGTGTGCCCAGTCTGGGTGTTTGTGCCTGCATCCACCGAGAGTGGGGCAGTTTCTTTCTTAGAGCCTTTATACTCCCCTGCAGCTTCCATGCCTGTTCCTATCTGCTCTCCTGAGCTTTTCCATGATGCAGTCACTCTTGAGCAAACCCTCCAGGGGGCTGTGGCTGGACTCCTGCTGCATCTGGCGCTGTGTCCTACCGGCTCCTTGAGCACGTGCATTTTTCCTGATTTTCCCTCTCTTCAGCTCCAGCTGAGCTGTCCCTGCCTCCAGACTGGAGAAGGTCTTGGGTCCCTGCAGGAGTTTTCATCCTGACACCATTTCCCCCAGCAAGTTAATGGAATAAACGCATGGGAGATTCTGAAGGGGTCTTTGTTTAAAACATTTTTGATTTTCATTATCAGCTTGTTAAACATTTGGGGAGGAAGGAAACTGAGTCCTCAGCAGCCACTCTGGGGAGGTTTCCTCCTTCCTTGGATTATGTTTTGTTCTGAGTAGCTGGAGGGGAAGGAGCGGGAAGGCCGCTGCCTGTGCGGTGGAGCAGAGGCAGTTTCTCAAACAAACAGTGGAGCTGGTGGGCTGTGCGGCCACTGAGCCCTGCTGTAGGTCTGTAGCACAGGTGGGTATATTTGCAAGTGAATGTACACACCTATATTTTTATGCAAATTAGCATACATATACCTGCTGGTTGAGAGCCTACTGGAAAGAGCAATGGCTTTTTAAAACTTGTTTTCTTAGGAGTCTGATTAAAGGAGTTTCACCCAAGAGGCTGCTTCAGAGGATGATGGTCCCCAGAGCTAGGCAGAGAGGAGGGGACCCCAGGGTAGGAAGGCCAGGAGCCCCTACCCTGCAGGTGACCTGTCTGACTTAATGACTCAGTCCTCCCACCAGGAAGCTGGAGGTTTCCCCGGGACTGGGGCTCTGCGGGGATGCAGTGAACTCAGTTCAGGAAGCTTATTTACTTGAACCAATTACTGGAGACTAATGAGGGGAAGCAACGCAGGCGAGTGGGGCAAAGGTAGAGGGGCTGGGGGCAGGGCCATCCAAGAGGCCAGCCCCTTCTGGGTGTCTGGGAGGACCCTCAGGGCTCACCCAGGTGCCACTGAGGGTGAGGCTTGTCCCTGGAAATAATGTGGTTCTGAACAAAGGCACCTTGCGCAGCTTGTGGAGAAATAGGAACGACCTATTCCTGATAAACAAATAGCACCGAGTCCACTTTTTTTACTGCTTCCTCTTTGAAATAATTTTACATTTCCCAATTTAATTAACATTTTAAATTGTGACCCTACAAGAGCCAACCTAGCTGTCGACAGCAAAGTTGATAGAACTTGCAAGGGTTGAAATTTCCATTCTGGCCCTGTTCTCTGGAGCTGACCCAGTCACTGCAGAACCTCGGGGCCAGGCTCCTTACTCCAAATCATCTGGCTGGAAATGGCCCCTTTGGGCTTAAAGTTGACTTCACCTCTAGTCTCTAAGATGACTGAACCGAAAGGCAAAGTGAGGTTGTCCGTCAGGGGCTCTGTCAGCCCACTGGGGCCTGTTTGGTATCCAGGAGAGAGGGAGGGTCCTTTTGCCACCAGCTCACGTGGGAATCTTTGCTGAGGAAGCTTCCTGCCAGGTGCACAGCCCCTGGGGAAGGTCTGTCAGGCCTGGGAGGCCTCACACCCAAAGGCGAGGGGGCACTTAGACCCACTCAGGGCTGAAGATTCCGGCCCTTACTTTGGCTTATAAATAGACAAGGGCTCTGGATTCTGCGTTGCCAACGCTTCTGGAACCTGCCAGAGGCTGAAGGTCATGAGTCAGACTGAATTAGAGGAAGATCCGTAGCTAGATTTTGTGGGCGTGCTGGTTCCTGACTTCAGGTCTCAGTCTCTGACTTGGCTAGGTTTCAGGGCTCCAGCTGTTCCCTGGGAAGAAAAAAGAATCTCCTTTTAAATTAAGCCAAAAGATGCCTCTCTTTCCTTCTCTCCTTATTCCCCTACTGTGCTTAGATGAAACCTCCACCCACGTGTCCCGTTGTTCAGAACTATAGAGCCTCAGTATATATCCCTGGACCGAGTGTTCTGGTGCAGTCAAGGAAACCTTCTCAGCCTCCACATTCCCTTCCTGTCTGCACTGCTCTCTCCGTGAACCACAGAGGCCGTCGAAGCAGGCCTGCGGTTGCTGCTACCTAGCTGTAGGAAGACAGGTTTCCCACAATTCAGGGCCAGGAGAGACTGTGAGTTCTGGGTGACTTTTTCTACCACTTGGGTGAGAATCATAAGGTTAAATATTTTAAACCAGAAGGTCTCGCAAATGCCTTGTGCCAATGCAGTTATGCGAACATCGTCCACACAGACAGGCTCCTCCAGTTCCTTGATGCCTCAGGATCAAGGTGAGGGTGTTCACAGGTTGGGGGCTTCCTTTGTGGTTCCCAACTGAATCTAACCCCAGCTCTGCAGATCTGTTCAATTCACTTACCCAGTCATGGAGCCCCAGCCCTGCCTGGCAGTGGCGTGTCATTTGTCTGGATTCTTCAGCATAAAGCCTAAGATCTACCGGCTTTTTCAGGGTCCACAAAAATATTGGGGGTCTGGAAAAAATGCATCAGCTTCTTCTACTCTTAGGAGTTAGTTGAGGATTACATGTAATGAGAGATGTGGGTTCATTTTAATGTGTCTCTGTGAATAAGGCTGCCTGGGGCCCACAAGGACCTCGAAGCCACCCTCTCACCTGCCCTGGGAGCTTCCACTCTGGTGGTGGAAACAGACACTCCTACGCCCAGGTGCAATATTGGGCAGTGGTGTGAATGAAGGATCCAGGCAGTGTGTAAACACAGACCTTAGGTAGCCAAGAGAAGGTGTCTGTAGAGCAGAGGACATTCAGTA
Organism: Galago senegalensis; assembly: GCA_963575145.1. Lineage (NCBI taxonomy): Eukaryota > Metazoa > Chordata > Mammalia > Primates > Galagidae > Galago > Galago senegalensis. The sequence goes on along the minus strand of CAUYTI010079254.1, from coordinate 2,897 downwards.
GGGCTTGGTCTCAGGAATCAGGGAGGGAAGGACCTTGTAGGCAGAAGGAATAGTAGGTGCCAAGGCCCAGAGGCATGGAAGGAGCCTGGTGTGATTGGCCACTCTAAGGTGGCCTCCAAGCAGGGCTTCTCACACTCAGCACTGTGGACACAAGGGCTGGATAATAGTTGGTGATGGGCACTGATTCCTGGCCCCTACTCCAGTAGCATCCTCCTTCTCATGACAATCAAAAATGTCTCCAGACATGGCCAGACATTGCCACATCTGCAGTGGGCCAGGGGAGAGGCAAAGTCACCCCCTTTGAGAGCCACCACTGTGTAGGGAACGTGATGATCAGCATGGATCTAGCCACCTGCCGCTTGTGGGCCCTTTCCCCTCTCTCCCTGTGTGTAGGTCCTGGAGAAGCTGTCTCCAGGCCAGTTTGTGCCTGTCCTAGAGCCCTTTGGTCTATGTGACACACTTGCTGGTGGCCTGCAGGGCTCACTCTGAGTGGGAAGGCACTTCATGGGGACGCACAGCCCCCATCTATAAAATGGGAATAATTTCTACCTTGCAGGCAAAATTAAATGAGACAGTGACCTGAATGTGACTGACTCTATGCCTGGCCCTTGGAAAAATGCTATAGCAACAACAGGGTCCTTAGGAGCTTCCCGGCACCTCCTTCCCAGTCTGACTGGCAGTTCTGTGGCTATGCCTCTCCCACGGTAGTCAGGTCAGCTGGACACAGCGGTCACAATCTGATTGTTGTGGGGCAGTTTTGAGTTGGGTCAGGGGATTTGATTTAAGTGCTTCCAGAATCTTTGCTGAAGTCCCTTCATTAGAGCACTCCACAGCTGGACCAGAGTGAGCAGCGTTACTGTGAAGGGGGCAGCTCTGAGGTTGGAGGGTGGGGAGGGCAGCCTGGTGAGAGTTCTGGAGTCACTCCCACACTAGCAGACAGACCTGTGGCCAGAGAGAAGGGCCCGTCTGCACTTGGGCTTCCTAGCTGCTCCCCTCCAGAGGAGGCCTGGCTACAGCTAATGTGGGGTGACCTGTGGTGGGCTGTAGCTGGGGCTCTGTGTGGGTGGAGAGGCCTTTGGGAACAACTGCAGGACTCTCCCTGTAGCCTTTCCTTGCCATTTCTAAGTGACTTTTCAGTGTTTTCCCAACTTTTAATCTAGATTTCAAATATGCAGAGAAGTTGAAACAGTAAAGGAAATATCTGTGTGCCCTTTCTCTAGATTCACCAGTGCTAACCTTTTGCCATATTTGCTCATGAGGTCTCTGTCTCTACACACGCTCGTGCTCACACTTCTTCTGAATCATTTGAGACTATATTGTAAGCATTGAGACATTTCACCCTTACAGACTTCAGTCTATATCTCTTAAGAAGCAGGATATTCCCTAAAAATGCAGTAATGTACACAGTTATGATCTAATTTAAAAAAAGAAGCAGGATATTCTCCAACATAACCATGTGTACTCATCACATTCAACACGTATTAACGTCAGTGAAATACTGTCATCTCACAAATACTCCGTGTTAATTTTCCCCAGTTGCCCACTAATGGGATTTATGGCTCTCCCCTTCTCCTCTTTTCTACCCTGGTTCCTGGTTCTACTATTGTTATGCTGCCTTCTTTTCTTTTCTTTTCTTTTCTTTTTTTTTTTTTTTTGAGACAGAGTCTAACTATTTCGCCCTGAGTAGAGTACTGTGGCATCACAGTTCACAGTAACCTCAAACTCTTGGGTTCCAGCTACTCTCTTGCCTCAGTCTCCCAAAGTAGCAGGGACTACAGGCACCTGCCACAATGCCCAGCTGTTTTTAGAGATGGCGTCTTGCTCTGGCTCAGGCTGGTCTCCAACTCATGAGCTCAGGCAGTCCACCTGCCTCAGCCTTCTAGAGTGCTGGGATTACAGGCATTGGAGCTACTGTGCTTGGCTTGCCTTCTTTTCTTTTTAACTTAATTTGTTAATTATTTTGTATTGCTGTATAATAGTTATAAGCCTTATTTTATGATTGATTTCCAATTAGTAGGAGTTTGGGCTCTACCTTTTCTTTTTTTCTGTAAGATTTTTATTTTAATTTTGGTTAAAATAGATAATGCTTCTATCAGCTTCTGGGCCAGAATGGGCTGGTGGGGTAGAGGGAAAGCCTGGCATAAGATCCAGGCTCTGCCAGTTATTAACTCCATGTGTGGCCTTGGTCAGATAGGTTGCTGCTTTCTATGTGCCTCGATTATGCCATCTATAAAATGGGAATAATTTCTACCTTGCAGGCAAAATTAAATGAGACAGTGACCTGAATGTGACTGACTCTATGCCTGGCCCTTAGAAAAATGCTATAGCAACAACAGTAATTGTCATTGTCTTTCTGTAGTATTGCTGGGCCTCATGGAGCAGGAATAAGCTTTTTTTTTTTTTCCCAGTTTTTGCCTGGGGCTAGGTTTAAACCCACCACCTCTGGCATATGGGGCCAGCGCCTTACTCCTTTGAGCCCCAGGCACCACCCAGGACTGAGCTTTGGACCAGGTTAGAACAGTGGTTCTGAACCTTACTAATGCCATGGCCCTTTAATACAGTTCTGTGGGTCACAACACACAGCTTGAGAACCGCTGGGTTAGAATTTGGGTTGGTGACCTCAGGATAAATCCCTTAGCCCAAAGTCATCCTGCAAAATGGTGCTCTGTCCTATAAATTCCCTGACTCACCAGAGTTGTCATTAGGAGACCTGTTTTGCTCCTGTCTGCTGGCGGAGTGCCCATCAAGAATGCTGAGCTTGGCTCGGCGCCTATAGCTCAACCGGCTAAGGCGCCAGCCACGTACACCTAAGGTGGCGGGTTCGAATCCCCAGCCCGGACCCGCCAAACAACAATGATGGCTGCAACCAAAAAATAGCCAGGCGTTGTGGCGGGCGC
>CAUYTI010079252.1:0-55634 GCA_963575145.1 Galago senegalensis | reverse complement strand
CTTAGTTATTGTGTTAAGATGTTTATATTCCACTTTTAGAAAGATACTCTTTTTATATGTACTCTTTTTATAATGGTATTTATGAGTGGATAAGGGACAATAAATCGATCACTCTTCTTTAATTGTTGGGGCAGGTGTAGTATCCCGTCACCTCCTCAGTCTTAAATCCCTTAAATTACTGTAGCAGCTAATATCACTGAGCACTCACAGTGTGGCAACACTGTTGCTATGCATTTCACAGGGAAGATTTCACCTTATTTGAAAAATTTGTTTTGAGATATCCAATGCAGTACACAGGTGAGAAAGTCAAAGCTTAAAAAGGTCATGCCAAAGTCGCACAGTTAGGTGAGGCTTAGATGGTGGTTGACCTCAGATCTGCCTGCACTAAACTTCCTCTTGCAGAGATATAATATAATCCTGAGAGCCAAAACACATTGACTGCTTATTACAGACAAAACATTATTTCCGTGGATTAACTCATTTGATCCTCAAAACAAGGTCAGAAAAGAGGCATGATCAATTTCCACAATTGTACAGGTCCAGAGAGGTTAATAATGTAGGTCAAGATTAAACAGCTGGTTAAGTGGTAGAGACTAGCTTTGAAATAAGGCTTTCTGGTGTAAGAATTCTTATCTTTACCTAAAAGAGTTGGAACACTCCACCTCGAAATGCCCTCCATCACCAGACATCCTACAGCCCACCTATACATCTTCCAGTGTTACTCTTATTTCACACCTATCTCACATCCAAAGACCTTAAATATGACTTCCCATCCACTTATTTTCTTTCTTTACCTCCAAAGTTATTTGCTCTTGTCACCATAACAACGCACAACCTGCAATACACAGTTGGAATCGTTATCAAGAGAGGCAGAAGGGAAACGCTTTTGATGTATCTCTTCAGGGGTCCCCTCTGACATCTTTATCTCCTCCTAGTGAACTTTGGGCATCCTGTGATCTATGATGCTGCCAATTAGGCTGTAAATGGTGCAGCTGCCTCTGTGCACTGCTGGCTCGTGGGAACCAGCAGGGCGTCTCTCATTCTCATGCACGCTCGCTCAGCCAGCACCCAGAACCCCAAAGTCAGAACAGGAGGAGCATCTCAGTGACAGAATAACTATGTAGAGTAAATAGGAAAAAATGTGGATATATCTGCATATCTCCCTTATCACAGTGGGCCCACCACCTGCTGCAAGCTGACAGGGAAGGAGGATGTTTCTGAGGGCCTAACATGGGGCTTCAGTGCTTCCTGTGTGATGGACTGACAGGCCACGTCACTTCTCTGGGTGTCAGTCCCTTCAGCTGGAATCAAGGGTGATCGTGAAGCTGGTCTGCATCATAGGATTACGTGAGATCAAATCAAACACTATAATAAGGAAACCCTACATAAATCATGCGTATTGTGCCCGAGGAAGGAATTATTACCTTGCTCTACACAGGACACATTAATATGTAAAGTGTACTAAATGTCCCATTCTTTAGACACAGGGACATATTCCGTATTGTTTAATGCCATGCATTCGTATTTATCTCAATGTCCATAAGACACCCATGATGCTCAGCAACACTGTCCTTAACGATTGAATTTTCTGTGTTGATACAAAACTATGTGTGAAACTTGGTTCCTCAACAAAATGCACAAGTATACTGGCACGGTCTGTAATTACGACAGATTTTCCTAGAAATTACTCAGTCTGTTTTCTCTCGTGTCCCTCGGCTGAACAGGCAGACTCATCTCTTTAAGCAATGATTTAACTTACATTCTGATGATGCAAAAAATGTGACTGAACCAACACTTGGGTCTCAAGTAAGACCCAAAATGCACCCTCTTATGACCAGAACTAATTCTTGGAGGCATCCCTTAACCACATAGTAGCACTTCAGTCCCAATTATTAAGTCATTACCTACAGTGCATCAATATGTGATATCAGCGATTGCTCAACACCTATAGTCATCAGCTCTTGGCATTATATTCTTCAATAATGAAAGCTTTCCATGCATTTGCTAGAAATGGGAAAGGGAAATTATTACGTGCTCTGAGCGAGCTGCCCAGGGAAACTGTACATGCCAGGTTGTCCCAGATGACCACAGAGCTGTATTCACGGCACTGACACAAATGCACAGAAGTCTCTGATATTCCCTCTACCCAGAATATCTTGTCTATGTGCATTTTTTCCTCATGGAATTTAAAAAACCCTATTCATTATGACCACGTTCTTGGTCACAAAGAATGAAAATGCTTAAAGGAGATGTCAAATGCGTCAACCAAAATACCACCCCAGGTTTCTTGGCTTCAGAATGTTTTGCACGCTGATCGGGGCAGAGCCTTTAATAAGACACAAGGGGAGCTGACTGACAACATCCCTTTTGAGCTGACCTAGTCTGGCCGGCATGTTTTGGAATCAGAGTAACACATTCACTCACATGTGTATTTTCTAGTGGTTTCACAAATGGGTTAGTGCGGGATGCTAGACATTGGTTATTTGATTCAAGAGAATCCAAAACTAATTAAAGTGCTCGCAGAGGAAGGCAACCCAAGTTTGCTACTCTGATCCAGGCACAATTTCACTGACACTGTGAGGCCTTTAAGAAAGATGTTGGAACACACTGTTACACTAACAGGAGTAGATTGTTATCAGAGAAACTTAAAGTTGGAGATCAAGGTTTTCTTTCTTTCTTTTAGACAATAAGGCAAAGGATTCAAAAATTCAATTGCCATCACTGCTGTTCATTTATGTTATGAAGTGCTTTCTTAAGTAAGAGGGTGAGAGACAGAGTTAGAGGTATTTGGCTTGCAATCTGATAAGCATCATTTTAACTTTCCGGTCACTGTGAGGCACCAGGCCTTCCCCTCCCTTCTTCATTTACTGGTTTACCAAATGCATGAAGAGCTTTACTATACGTCTGTTGGGGGCTATTCCAGGGGCTGAGTTTGCTGCAGTGAATAAAACATGCAAAGTTCCGTAGAGTTTAGAAAATAAAAATGTATTTGAAATTGCATTAAAATGACATATATATGTACATTTATTACATGTGTATATGTATGTGTGTATGTGTGTGTATATACATAAGTAAATAGAGAGAGACAGACAAAAACAGAGATTTCACATACAGATAACCCAGGTGTAAAAAGTAAATCAAGTGAGAGAGGTAAAGAATGACTTGGGTTTGGGTGGCGCCTGTGGCTCAAAGGAGTAGGGCCCTGACCCCATGTGCCGGATGTGGTGAGTTCAAACCCAGCCCTGGCCAAAAACTGCAAAAAAAAAGAAAAAGAATGACTTGGGTTTGATGAAACATTTTACATGGGACAGTTTGGGAAGCCTTTTCTGGGAGGTGACATTCAATAGAGACCTGACATAGTAAGAAAAAAGCCCTCTGGGACTAGAAGGAAAAAGATTTCCAGGTAGGGATAAAATGAAATTAGAAAATCCCAGAGGTCGGAACTTGCTTGACACCCCAGAAAAACATGCAGACCGCCCAAGAAAAACATGTAGACCGCCATGGCCTCAGCAGAAAGCAGCAAGAAATATCTAAAAGGCAATCAGGGTGGAAGATGAGCATGCAAGTTAGACCTTTTGACTTTACTTTAACTAAGAATGGGAAGTCACTGGAGGACTCTGAGTGTGGATGAGCAAGATCCCTGCCTTCCACTGCGACTGATTTTAGGGCTGGCATGACAGAAAGGCATCACACTGATGGACGGCCTCCGGCATGTGGGCTCGAAAGGAGGAGGGAGGCTGAGAAACGCCTCCTTAGGAAGCCTCGCAGGATATATTCACAGTAGAAGGGAGGACATGACAGACAGAAATACACTTTTTCTTTGGCCCCATTTAGTATTTGCTAGTCTGGACTCAAAATCTACTTACAGTTCCCAAGAATGGAGCAATTCAACAAGTAGCATTCTATTTATGTATCTACCATTGCACAGTGTAATGAAAATGTGATCTCTCAAAGGAAGTCAGCATAAATATCAATATGCTCACTAACTAGTTATTATGAACTGGGCACTCACAGGAGAGAAAATGAAGTTTAAACTTTGGTTTTCTGACCTGGTGTAATTCCTTGAAAGCTAGGGATAATTCAAGCAATTCACATTACTCCCTTCTGGTCCAACTTCCCTGCCATGAAACTAAGGCTTGATTTAGTTTCAAAGAATCTAATTTCACCCAGATTGCTCGGCAGTGCCTGTAATGACGCCCTTCACGTCCACTTCCACTTGGTGCCAGCAGCAGCTTGTACCAGCAGATTATTATGAAGCTGAAGGAAATAGAAGCGTTCATTGGAGCTAAGTAAAAATAAACAGCTGAAATTGCCTGTCAGTCTCAGGAGGAACATGAAGGGCTGGTTAAAGATATCTTCCCTTTTAATAAGAAATTGTATTACTTCGGGGGCGTGTTGTGTCCCCATCCCCAGAGTGAGCCAGCTGCCACACCACCTTTGTTGTTATCTGCACCTTTGGCTCTGGTGGTCCAGGCCGTCCTCGCACACGGCGGTGCCACTGAAGCCGACATCATGGCAGAATTTTGAATCAACTGTTACTACTCTCTGTCTTTTTCATTCTCTCTCTAAAGCCTCCTGCTCGTACAGTGATACTGTGTTAAATTGCTGAGATTACTAACCCTGTGCATTTCTCTCTCTTGGATTTAATAAATGCGAGAATGAATTAAAAGGGAATAAGGGAATTGTGTTCCCGGAGACTGATATGCCTGGCTGAATGACATCAACTGACTTTAATGAAGGAAAATGAGAACTACGTGGGCATATTTCACTTGATTTACTGAGCTTTCCTTTACTGGGCTTCATCCATACTGTATTTTTTACAAATGAAGGTTTGTGGCAACCCTGCACTGAGGAAGGCTTTTGGTCTTTCAACAGCTCATGTGCACTACATATCTTTCTATTGCATTTGGGTAATTCTTACAACACTGAAAACTTTACGATGATGACTACATCTGCCATGGTGATTTATGAACAGCGGTCCTGATATTAATCAGGATATTAATCATTTGGGGGCACCCATATAAGCTGCACAACTTAATCAATAAATGTTGGTGTTCTCACTGCTCCCCTGATGCTGGCCATGTCTCTCTGTTCCTCCTCAGGCCTCCCGAGTCCCTGAGACATAACAGTATTGACATCAGGCCAATGAATAATCTTACAATGGCTTCTAAATATTCAAGTAAAAGGAAGAATTGTACATCTTTCACTTAAAATCAAAAGCTCGAAATAATGAAGCTCAGTGAGGAAGGCATGTTGAATGCCAAGACAGGCTGAAAGCTGGGCCTCTTGCACAAAACATTTGGCTAAGTTGTAAATGGAAAGGAAAAGTTAGCGAGGAAAATGAGAAGTGCTACCCCAGTGAACGCACTCACGTTAAAACAGGTAAATTCAGACCATCCTCAACATTCTCTTAAACCAAAGCCTAATCTAAAGAAAGGTCCTCAGCATTGAGGTAAGATCCTCCACCAGCAAAACAATTAGTTTGCTGAAAACCCAGTTGATTGTTAGCATTTTTAAGCAGTATTTTTAAATTATAGTATGTATAGGTTTTAGAAATAATGCCACTGCATTATTATATATAGTATATATAATGTATATAGTATATAGTACATAGTATTATATATTATCATATAGATTATACCAGAAACATAAGTTTATTTTTTTAAATTTCAGATTAATGTGAGGATACAAATATCTAGGTTACAATGTTCACATTTGTTAGGTAGAGTCCCTCTTATAAATTTTATATGCCATGGGACACCAAAACATTTCTGTGACTTGCTTTGTTCACTTAATATTCACTTTATTGCAGTGATCTGGAACTGAACCCACGTTATCTCTGAGGCATGTACAAAGGTTGACAAAAATGTATACATATTTTAAGAAAGAAAAAAGTGTATAAAAATTGTAGCACTTGATATACATTAGTATACTGATAACAAAAGATGATAAAAGTACATCGAATAGAAGGACATCTTCTGTTCTTGCAGAAGTCAAACATGACTTGAGTATTACAATTTAAATACAGTATTTTCCTTTCTTCAAATGTGTATACATTTTTGGCACCCTCTGTATCTATTAGCTAATTATGTCTGATTACAATCTTAATCCGAGACAGAGTCCCTGTTTTTAAATATTATATGAAATTACAATGTTTTCATCTTATGCCTTCTACTTTTCATTACACTTCTATAAAGTGCATTGAAAGGGAAATACTTAGTGGAAAAGAAACATTTGATAAATTAGGATAAATAAGAAAAGTATGTGTTGAGGGAAAAGATGAAAGGGGGAGAGAAGCCAGTTAGTAAATGGGAACGCAACTGAGAATATAACTTTTAGCCAGTCTTTTGAGATTCGGAGGGAACATCAGCCCACTTGAACTTGAAGGAACTTGACCTGGTGTGTCTCAAGTTGACGGCTTCCCCGTTTTCCTTCCGCCTTATCCATTGCAGTGACAAAAGAATGGGCAATTGAGGAAAATCATAAACTGCACCTTGAAGGGCAGGGGCTTTGGGGGAGCTGGCTAACTCTGAAAGCTGAAAATCAGAAAGACGCACTTTCAGAAGAAAGTATGGATAAGTGGCAATGGCTTCTAGAAGGAACGAAAGCATGAAGGAGGAACACTGGCATTAAATGCTGCTAGAACTTCAAAACAATTGTCCTTGCTTTATGTGGCTCTTATTCATCTGCTAGAATAAAAACAAGTTATCTCGTGTTAACAGGTCCCTTCTTTGTCCCAGGAATTACGCCAAGACACATAGGGTTTCAGACTGGTGGTGGGATCGTTTCCCACCAAGGCTGGCCCACAGTGACGAGTCCCGTTCTGGGGGCTGCCAATCGGCTTGTACTGAGATACTGCGCCTAAGGCTTGCGAACCAGAGGCAAGCCCACTCCCTTCAGCGCTTGCCAGCTTCAGATTGGTTTCCAGCTCTTCAGGATTGGAACAGATCCTTGGAACCCACCAATGTGTTCTGCTCTTCTCCCCGAGAGCCAAAGCTTCAAGGGGCAGAGAGTGCAGTGAATCCATCTGCGGCTTTCCCTGGGGCTTCACAAATTCTCATCATCATTTCATTCCTGACTTGAAAAAAAAAATCCCTTCCTGATTCTACAAATTTTTATGAAAATGATAATCCAGGCTTTCTGACTTTTGTTTTTCATCTACCATTCCCAGTAGGAAATCATCAAATACAGTGCAGAAGAGACCAATTCTAACTGCTCCGTGACCCATTATTTTTTACATCCTAGGGTTTTAACATACTGTCTTTGTAAAAACACCCTGCACCTTACCGAGACCCTTAGCAAGGAGACCTGAGGTGCGCGCACTGCGTGTCACAGTGGAAGCCGAACCTGCAGCCAGAGGAAGCCCATTCCTCAGACAAGGCTACCAGGAATCCATAACTCAACCTGGACAACTTCTGCTTGTACTAATACTCCGGACTCATCTTTAGAAATTAATAAAAATTACTGCTAGTGTCCTTACCTATTCTAAACCCCTCAGAGAAAAATATCGGATGGGTCCAGAAGCTAAAATAATAAAAAACTACTTATTTTGTGTGAAAATAAGTATCAACAAATTGGTTCTTGAATACCCTGCTTTGTGGCTATGTGGGTTTTTTTTTTTTTTTGGTAATTATAGATATTGAAAACTATTTTGAATTAAATGAGAACATCTCCATTTGAAAGTCAATCTATTTGCCTCTTTCATTTTTTATATTTTGATCATAATCATAGGCACTAATTATGTGAGTTAAGGTAACACTAGCTGCTGCAACAAACAAGTCTCAAAATGTTTAATGGTTCAAGTACAATGTTTTCTTTCCTAGCTTCATGAAGTTCAAAACAGGTGATGCTGACTGATAGCTACTTCTAGTCCCAGGTCATAGTCACTGTGTGACTCCTGATGTTGCCAAGCTTGCCTAGATCAAGCTGGATTTTGAGTGAGGAAGTTTTAAGAGCTGTGGAATTAGTGTACAACACTTCTGAATTCATTGCATTGCCTAGAACTTGATCATCTGGTCACACCTAGCCAGAAGCAAAGCAGGGAAGTGCACACTGGCTGCGTGTCCTGAGAAAAAGGAAATGAGATTGGGGAACAGGTAACCAGTGTCTGACACTAAAATTCTACAAATAATGAGTGTAATTCCATTTTCCATGTTTCATATGTTATTTTCTTGTTTTCTCAAACTAAGGTAAAATGTATACCGACCTTTAATATATTGATGAAAATATGTATGAGACTAAATTCACAATGGGTAAAAATGAAAATAGGTAACTGCGACAGGAGAAAAAAGAAATAGAGAGAGAAAAGGAGAGGAGGAGAGGGGGAAGTGAGAGGGAGAAAAAGAAATGGAAGGAAGGAAGGAAAGAAAGAAGGGAGGGAGGGATCAGTTGTATGTCTGCTTCAAAACTTTAAACTTAATTTAGTTCAAATCCACTAAATCTAAGGAAATGTCACCTTAGAGCAGGTCCTCTACCTACGGATGGGGGGAATGTTATTGAGATAAACTATGCAGGCCACTTGGCTGGTGATGGACACAAGGGAGTTTTACATGCAAGGCAAAAGATGCCGGCAACGTGCCCCTCCAGAGACATCTGCAAGAGGAAGAATGTGGAACTTAAGCTCCAGGGCTTTCTCTAGAATGACCATTTCCATTTGCTTTCCTGCTTCCATCATGGCCAAAGTTACAGCCTTTCTCACAAGAGAAAACGAGAGTCAGATCACAGTTGTGCCGTCACCAGGAACGCGTGTGCATACAAGCTTAAACACTGCTTTTCATCCTCCACTGATGCCATGGGGAACAGGCAGGCTCTCTGAACAGGCTATCAGGTACTTCATACCTGACTGGCTCCCCATACACACAGTTAATTATCAGGTCATGATCAATAGCTTCAGCTCACCTCCTGAGGAACTGTTGAGGCAGACTTAAGACATGATGCTGACTTAGGGGTGAACATGCTACTGATCAGCCATGTTCGAGTCATGCTAAATGAACTTAAGAGCAGGGAGGCTGGGGGGGAGGGTTGAGGCCTGGATCTTAATCAAGTAGTGTAGAAAAGGGGCTGAGGGGACTGCTTAATGAGAAAAGACAAGGACTACATACTTGGTCCAGTACATTAAAGCACACTTGCCTTCATTGATCATGTCCAACAGTGACACTTAGCAGAACATTTCGTTAAAACATTTGGACTATTGCTAGACATAATTGTGAATATTTGTTGTTAACTTCTGTTCCACTGAAGAAATACAAGGGTAAACCCTGCATGGCAGAGCTCTTGAGTGTTGGATATTGTTGCATGTCTCCAATGCCTAAAACAGTGCCCAGCCCAAGGTAAGTACTCCATGTGCAAATGAATTACTACTGGTCTCCTATAATGATTGCCCAAATAAGTGGTTTCAAAGATCGCTAACTGGCAGTACCTATAGCTCAGTGGGTAGGGAGCTGGCCACATACATTGAGGTTGGTGGGTTCTAACCCTGAGCAGGCCAGCTAAAACAACAATGACAACTGCAACAAAAATAATAGCCAGGTGTTGTGGTAAGCACCAGCTACTTGGGAGGCTAAGGCAAGAGAATCACTTAACCCAAGAGTTTGAGGTTGCTGTGAGCTGTAACGCATGGCATGCTACCCAGGGTGATAGCTTGAGACTCTGTCTCAAAAATAAATAAATAAAATAAAAGACCCCTAACTAGTGATTGGCCAATGTGAATGATGCCTCTTGGTATTGACATTTGAATGATATGAAATAGTTGATGGAACAGGAGAGAGTCCAATAAAATTGTTCTTAAATCATTTTCAGTGAGAAAAAAATGCCAGAAGCATTACCATAAGCCTACTAATCCAGTGTGTTTCAAAGTTTTTAAACTGCCTCGAAGTTCCATTTGGTCTTTTCTTTCAACATACCCTTGAGAAGCATATTTTCTGTCTACTTTAAACCAAGTGAGCTTTCTACGCTATAAGCTCAGGCTGGTGTTCCAGTAGTTCATAAAAAAATAAGTTAAGGGAAAAAAAAAAGTATTCTAAAGAAAAGTCTTCTTCATTCGGAACTTGAAAGCTGGGCAAGAGTCAAGAAAAGAAAATGATCAAATAGTTCCAGAGTCAAAAATTGGCAGTGCCGTATCATAGCAAGCATTCAGGAGACACTTGTTAAGTACATCGGGAGGGAGAGGCCAGAACAACCAACTCCAGCTCGCGCCGTTTATTGGAATGGGCCTTGCAGAACCCTGAGAAAATTTAGAACGTGGTTGACAAAATACATACAATGAGACAAACTTACTTCCTTTTTGTAAAATGGATCCATCCAAGAGAGTACTCTAAGTTTTTTCTTTCTTTCTTTTTGGCTCTGAACAATTTTATCTTGGAAAAAAAAAAAAGGAAAGAAAGGAGGAAAAGAAAACACCACCCCACAAAGGGGTAGACTATTCTAAGTTTATAACAATTGACAAAGCTAAGACTAAGCTAAGACTAAGCTTAGATTAAGCTAAGTTTATAACAATTGACAATCAATTGAAATTTTACTAAAACTGTGAGCTGTATAATGTGCTTCATCATTGTCTGTGTAAAGAACATGAGGAGGGGAGGGACTTAGTCACGACGTTAGGAAGGTTGTTTCGGGCAACCTGTTTAAATGTGTCAAACATTGACTTGCTCCCTATCTACTCTCATGATACTGGAGTTCCTTGTAATAGCAACTGTGTAGAAACTATAAGACGTCTTTCAAATTCTGAGATCCTTTTATTCATGTCTTCTTTTTTTACTTCGAATTAATATGAGGGTACAAATTTTTAGGTTGCATGGTTCTCACTTCCAAGGTAAAGGTCAAGTTGTAGTTGAGCCCTTCACCCAGGGAGCACACTGAATGCCCTCACAATGGGCACATTAGGTGAGATCCCACCAATTACCCTCCTTCCTCCCACCAATTGCCCTCCCCTCCCCTCCCACTTCTCCCCTCCCCCTTGTTAGACTATATTTGTATTTTATCATTTGTGTGGGTATGTAATCGTTTATATATTGGTTTCATATTAATATTGAGTACATTGGATTTTTTCTTTTCATTCTTGAGATACTTTACTAAGAAAAATGTGTTCCAACTCCATCCAGATAAACATAAAACATGTAAAGTCTCCATCTTTTCTTATGGCTGAATAGTACTTGACGGTATAGATATGCCGCAGTTTGCTAATGCGTTCGTGGGTTGGTGGGCATTGAGGCTGCTTCCACAACTTGGCAATTATGAATTGGGCTGCAATACACATTCTGATGCTAATGTCTTTGGTGAAATGATTTTTGTTCTGCTGAGTAGATATTGAGTATGTAATTGTGGGATCAAATGGAAGATCAACTTTTTTAGTTCTTTGAGAATTATCCATACTTCTTTCCTTAAAGGTTGTATTAGTTCGCAGTCCCACCAGCAGTGTAGAAGTGTTGCCTTCTCTCCACATCCACCCCAGCATTTACAGATTGGGACTTTGTGATAGGGGCTGATCTTACTGGAGTTAGGTGATATCTCAGAGTGGTTCTGTTTTGCATTTCTTTCATGGTTAAAGATGATGAGGATTTCTTCATGTGTTTATTGGCCATGTAACAGTCATCTTCAGAGGAATACCTGTTCAAGTCTCTTACCCACTTATAAATGGAGTTGTTTGCTCTTTTCTTATTGATTAATATGAGTTCCCTGTAGATTTTAAAAATAATTTTATCAATTAAGAATAAAAAAATTACTAATATGTTAAAATTATAAAGCAAGTCCAGATAATCTAAATGGATTTCGAGTTTTATATTCATAGGAATTCTATTATTGTTATTGAAATCCTATGGCTTAAGAGTGCATTATTACATACTTATTACTACTATTAACTATATAAGAAATATTGAAGGTTTTTTCATATATTAAAATGTAATTGTTCAATAACAGCTTTTCTGAGGTTTAATTCACATGCCATAAAATCCACCCATTTAAAGTGTATGATTCATTGTTTTTTAGTGTAGTCATAGCATTGTGAAACCATTACCACTGATCCAGAATATTCCCATCAACTACCCTTCAATGTTTTACTTTTTCTTCCTTCTATAGCCAAAATTTAGGCCCCTGCTAATCCACTTTCCTTTTCCATTCACACATTTCACTTAAATATGGTCTTTGGTGTCTGCTTTCTTTAACTTACATAATGTTTTCTGGGTTCATCCATATCATAAAATGTAGCAGTGTCTCACTCCTTTTTATTGTCAAATAACATTCCATTGTATGAATATATACTATGTTTCAGTATCCATTTACTGGTGGATGAACATAGAGGTGCTTTCCATATTTTGACTACTTTGAATACAGGTTCTATAAACATTCATCTGCCAAAAAAAAAAAAAAACCTACTAATCTAAGTGTTTTTGGAGTAGAAGAGGAATGATTCTGGATTTGTCTGTGTTTAATAAGGCCTTTTTAAAAGAGAACCAAAAAGCTTTCTTACTTAATTGGATAATTAGTTTGGTATTGGCTGACTGATTAGTTGGTTATTAAGTGGCCTGAAGAGGTTAGCCAATCATGCCAAGAAAAATTAAAACATCAATATCAATTAAAATTTCAATTAATATTTATATTAGATTATAGATGCATTTTATGTAAAATGTCAATGCAATGCAATTTTAATTTTATAAACTTATACCATGTATAGTATAGTGGGATGCTTCATGAAATAAATACAGACGGTACAAGTAGGTCTTTTATAGGGCAATGTTATTGTTCAATTTAAATTATTATGAACTTCTACAGTTGACTTGTGTTTTTATGTCATGCTTTTTATTTTTCTATGATTTGTAGTCTGTTTAGTTTCTTAGATGGAAATGCAACTCCTAGGGATAACAGTGTCTCTATGGAGAAATTTTGATTTGTAATGAAGAGCTTTCACAAAAAGCTCTAAAATATGGACTTTTCCAAGTCCATATTTTCCGAGTCCGTATCTTAGCAACAAAAAGTATCAGTGACCCCCAGCTCCATTTAGCAACAAAAAGTATCACTGTCTTATATCAGTAACCCCCAGCTCTGTTTTCGAACTCTGATCTCCTAACTGTGGTTACTTCAAACACTATGATGGGAATAAATGCTGGCTCAATAGAAGCATCATCATGGCTGAGGAATGATGTCTGCTCAAGTGTCAGGTGGCCGGCAGGGGGAGGTTGGTACAGTGTGCCTTTATCATCTCTTACCTACGTAACAAACGTGAAAAGCAGAAATGTATATTAGTGACTGCTCTACTGACTGGAATTATTTTAGCTTTAAAATGTAACCTAATTCTCACTCTGCTCACTCTAGTGTTGTTACCCACTAGCAAAAAATAATGACTAATTTCTTCTCAGTCTTCCAAATGTTAAAGGCAAGTAAGTTAGACTGCCTTTGATCTAATAAATTTGCTTAACACCCAAAGAGGATCCACTGACTCACAACACTTAGAAAGTCCCTAGCAAGCAAGACTTCAGGGCCAATTTTATCAGTGACTTCTGTCACTCTTCTCTGCCTTCTACACTGTCAGCGTCATGCTAACCCTATTTTCTCATGGTGGCAAAGTGGCTGCAGCAGTCCCCACCTTGTAGTCACATACTAGATCCTTTGTGGGTGAGAGAGCAGGGCCTGATGCAGCATTCTAATAACACCCAGATTGGCCCTTGGTGGCTGTCTTAGGTCTCAAGACCACTTTTCAACTAATAGCTGTGGCTGGGGCAGGGGGGGTGTGAGGGGATGGTTATGTGCCAATTCTCTTCTGCCACTCAAGATTAAAGTAGGCTCAGCTTCCCAAGAAGTTCATAGGATGTGTACCTCCATAAGTACCTGGGAACTTGTGAGAAAGAAACAGGAGGGGAAGAAATAGAGGCTGGGTAAGCAGCCAAAAATGTCTACTCCATCATGTAAGAGCCTGCCTTTGAGAGGTAAAATCACATAGCAGTTAGGAGCTCATTGTCTGAAGAAAGAACCCCTATCTCTGACCACAGTTTCTTTCTCTTACTAGTAGCATAATTTTGGGCAAGTTAAACTTGTTCTATGTCAATACCTCAGTCTTCTAATCCATAAAATGCAGATAATAATAGTTTATGAGACCATTCTGACAACAAAATGAAATAATATACATGGAAAGTTTAGAATAGTACCTGGTACAGTATGTGGTCAATACAATACAATTCTTTGTGATTATTTTTGAGGCCTTCAATATATAACTAAGTTCCCTCAGAAACATTTATTTTTACATATACAAATTGCAATTTTCAGGCTAGGATAATAACATGGGCAAGTTCCCAAACTACTAGCAGTTCATGCTCTTATAACTTACTACAAGCAGCAATAGATAACACAGGATGTGTCATTTGTCTCTTAGAGAAAGCCTCACAAGTAAACTAAAAGTAATTTAGCCTACCATAACACAGACTAAACACATTAACCTTGGCCTCCCCATGTTATCACTTACTGATGTTATAATTAGGTTCGGCTTCTATATTCATTCTACTAGAATAATATTGCACTGGGTGAGGAAAGTTTCTATCTTGTCCTTAATATTCATTACTCAGAACTCAAAAGGAGCCGTGCTCTATTGTCTAATTAAATACATTTCCTTTAAGCCCACAATTTTATTTTCTTTTTTTTCAGAAAGCATTTAGGTGCAAGAATTTTCAAGCTGAGTACGGAAACTAGACCAGCTGATGGAGGACAGTAGCAAATCTTGAGACTCTCTTTTTTCTTAGATGAAAATTTTGCTTAAAAATTCTGCCCTGGGCTTGGCTGATGTGTTAGACAATTTTCTCCAATTACTAGGGAGAAGTAGGTTTGTGTGGATGTGTGTGGAAGTGAGTATCAAGCTATCCAGACAGAGAGGGGAGGAAGAGAGCAGAGGAAGCGCAGAGCTGGCACATGGCGGAGGCAAGACCCCAGTGCCATCACAGGCGTCTGTCCGTCTCTCAGCCCTTTGTCTTCACACACCAGCTCTGTTATCTCAGACCAGCTTTACCTGCATCATTCTGGACACATGGCTATCATCTGCCCTTCTCCTTCTCACGTTTGTGATGGAAAATGGTATCTTTATTACCAACTCCAAGTAAGAATAATTTTTAAAAAATGAATCTGTGAGACTAGCTTCAGTCATGTACACATCCTTATAACCAGGGACAGGATCTCCTGCTTGAGTAGAAGGTTGAAGGGAGGATGCCGGGTCTAGGAAAATAAAAGCCATCATAGCTAGAAACTTATTGGTGGGAACATAAAAGAGATTTCCCCCCAAGTTGCCAATTCTGTGAGTCAGGGCTGGGAGCTAACTATGGATCTAAGAAAAGATGAACCATATCTTCACAGAGGTGGGAACATAGCTGACCACCACCACCCCCACTGCCCACCACTCTGCAGAGGGCACTCACACCTGGACGGGGCCAGGGACCTACTGCAGGGCAGCTGGGAGGAACAGCTGTGAGGATTCCTCTACCTCAGCCCACAGCCAGTATTATCTTTGGGGTGTAGAGAGTAGCTCAGTCCCGGAAAAATCCCTCAGCTCAACACCAGACACTCTTCTGCACTTTGTTGACACATTTCTGAAGCCTGCCCTGAGGACAGGAGGCAGGACAGTGAAGATGACAGTTGCGAGACATCCATGTGGTTATTGAGGCGCTGTAATTGCTGATTACTTTGGCACTTAGATGTATGCCTTAACATTTAGCTTGTGAAAGATGAATAAATTAGTCCTGCAGGAGCCATAACTATGGCATTTTCTGACTTGTCAAAATGCCCTTTTTGCATTTCACAAAATTATTTTAAAATATATAAGTAAAGATGGAGTGGAGTTCTGAACCAAATCTCAGCCAGAAGACCACAGAGCAGCAGGAGAAGGGGACAGAGCTGTGGATACTGTCCATCTGGCCCCCAGATTGTCTGTGGAGGGGTGGTAAGCCACTCATCAACTCCAGATCAAAAATATGCACGTCTCACCTAACTTCAGAGTCTAAATAAAACTACCACATTACACTAGGCAGTTGTACTGTTTGTTGAGGTCTTTGATAATAATCCATTAATAAGCAACCTTCATATCTCTAGGACTGTGCTGGGCACTGTGAGTGTCCAGCTCATGCAGCCCTGGGTCCAACATCCCCGAACCCCTACCACAAAGAACATACATCTTATTGTGAGATAAAAATATTAAAAGAAGATTAGGGATCTCATTCTAACTTGCAATTGAAGAAATAAGTCAGTATATGGTTTATGTGCCCGAGATTGGTTAAAGCACATTTCTTGGAGGATACAGGGTTTTAAATAGTCTCGGATGATGGATTGGTGAGCAGGGATCCTTCAGTCTCCGTTTCTGTGATTGGTATAGACATGGAGGGTTGAAATTGCATTTCGGGCAGTGAGAATAGCATGAACCAAACCACAAAGGTGATCTTAGAAGCCTGAGTGGAGTGTGGACAGCGTGATACACAGTAAATCACATTGGGGATAGAGTGCAGGGTGAGGAGAGCTGGACAGAAAGATTTCACTTGGTACGATAGTTTGCTGCAAGTCATGAAATATATATGTTTTAATATATATAAAATAAGTCATTTCACTGTGTGTGAGAGAGAGAGAGACAGAGAAAGAGAGAGACAAAGTCAAGTAAATTGTCAACAGACAAAAGTAACAAGCTTGATGCTTATTGAAGTGATGTGGTTACAAAAAAAAAAAGCCTTAAGTTAGGGTATTCAGAGAAATGAGTAAGGAAAGTCATAGAGATGTTTTGTAAAAAGATGAATGGTAGGACTTGACATTTAGATGTTAAAAAGAAAAAGGTAGAATTCCGATTCCAGAATTTTTGAATTGAGAGGCAATTGAAAATTCAGCCCCTTCTGGTCATGTTGGGGCACCTCCCAAGCTTTCTGCGGGTCTGGCGGTTGAGAGGTGCTGTTTCCTCTCATTATCACTGTGACTGAAAGAAACACAGCTTCTCAAATGGCTCTATTTATTTTTTCTTAGGAAGAAATGAATGTCAAGATATTCATAAGAAATTCCTTGCACCTTTGAATTTCCATCTCCCAGACTCTTTTTATTGCTATAAGACTTGAGGAATGCTTACCTCTTAAATAAAAAAAAAAGTAAATAAAAAAGTGGTAGAATGGCTTTGTGAAATAAAGTCTAATAAAATCCTAGGTTATAATTACCACTGGGCTGTATTCAGAGAAGAACAACATTCCTTTACTTCAACTGACACGTTTTGAATTTGAATTGTTTTCCCATCCCTGTGCATGTATAATTATAAATACCTGCAGAAATGAAAATCCATTGAAAATCTGCCCGCAGAATTGCAGGATTTGGCACCCCTCTATCTTCATGCTGTCTACTCACACAAAGTGCTGAATCTTGATCCTGTTGAAAACATTGCCAATTAGTACACACACCAATAATCAACCAAAATGACAATCTAGGTGTCACCAAACATGAAGTTTTGTTTTTGTTTTTATTCCCACTTCAAGCTTCAGCAAATTTGTGAAGTCTGAATTCAACTGGGGTACTTGATTAAAACCCCTGGTCAACAGCACGAATAAAAAGAACTGACTGCGACTTTGCCATCATCCAGGTGGTGTCAGCTAAATACAAAAGACATAAGTACCTCTCAGAAAAGTAAGTGAGAAACTAACGTGAGTGGATGGATCGTAGTATGGAAGAAGTGGTCAACCTAAAGCATTCCAAAGGGGTTGTAACTTCTCAGTTCTGTGTCCATTTCTGTCCCTAGTCAGCTGTGTGTTTTTTCAATAAAGTGCTTGATGCTGGTCTCTATTTCTTTACTTGTAAAATGAGAACGTTAAAAATGATGATCTTCACAGCCGGATCTCTTGCAATATTTATTTTCAGTGAGATCATGGTCCTCATTTTTCAAACCAGTTGTGGCATCAGAGTGGTGATGGGGAAAAAAGCAAAGCAAACCCTGTCCTTTGCCCTTGCACTGCCTCAGCGCCTCACCCCATGGAGGCACTCAGCATAGAGACCAGGGGCCCAGGCCCACCCCCCCGGCTTGTTTCTACCCAGTGTCTTGCCTATCTTGTGTTCACTACTTTTGTGATAGTTTTCATCTTCCAGTATAGTTATGTGAGCTTTGTAGCATAGACAGCAACATCTTCCATTCTCTTGTGTTCTCCGTGCAATCCGCCAATGTGTTAGGCATGCAACATGCATTCAGCAAAAGTCTAACGGGTGGGCAGATGGATTTGTTTCATTAGCAGACACTTTATTTTAATCCAAAGAGTTTTTGGTCTAGTGAACCAACAGAAATTCCAACAAGAAATCATCAGACACAATATGGGAAGAGCTGATGACTGGGAAATGTTAAGAACATACTCTCTTTTTGGAGGTGCAAGACCTGAGTCCACACTCTTGAGATAACCCATTCTGTCATATGAGTAAGAATACATTGTCACCGTCTTGTGATGCCCCTGATAGAGGTGTCTTCTTTTTAAGAGCTTTTAAATTAGAGTGGGGAAGAGTGGGGGAACAGGTGTGTATGATATGCACGCATGCTGGGAAAGGGTTGTACTCCTTTCTCTTTGTAAAATCACTTGCTGCCGTTCTCAGAGATAAACCCTGACACATGACAGAGGAAACGCCTGGCAGTATTGAATTATTGCAAGTCTAGTGGGAGCAGCTAAAGAGCCAGCGCTTTGGGCGATGTAGCATTTAGGAAAGGCAGATCATCGTTCTCATTTTTGTGACCCAGATAACTTACAAGGGATTTGCTTATAGGTACCCACATAAAAAAGAACTGTCTGGATCCACATGCCCTGGCATAAGAGAGCAGCATGCTCTTCAAGCTGGTAGGACCCCTAAGAGACTAGCTACTAAAACAACCTCATTTGAAGAAGTTCAGAGAGCCCTTTTAGAGCAAATGAATTTTATTATTTTCCACTTAGCAAAGTTCATTCACATTCTATTGTAGGGCAAATAATTGTTTCAAATGACCTGTTTATTAATCTCATAAATGGAATATCCACTCAATTACAACCATTAATTGTGTTGTAAAAAGGGTAGTCCGGGGAGTAAGATATATCTGAGTTCAAATCTGAGAATGACCTTTCTAGTTGTATGACCAGGGACAAGTCACCTATTTGTATAAACATTTGTTCACTTGACCTGCTAATTGGGAAATATTCTACCCTCCACCTTAAATGAAATATTCTACTCTCCACCTTAAATGAGATATTCCGTATATAACACAAAATAGTGCCATGAGGTAAGTGAGCAT
Source organism: Galago senegalensis (assembly GCA_963575145.1). NCBI lineage: Eukaryota > Metazoa > Chordata > Mammalia > Primates > Galagidae > Galago > Galago senegalensis. The sequence goes on along the minus strand of CAUYTI010079252.1, from coordinate 36,403 downwards.
TTCTGATTCAATATATTAAAATGTTATTTTTTTCAAGTTTTTCTTTTTTTTTTTTTTTTGAGATAGAGTCTTACGGCTCGGCACCTGTGGCTCAAGTGGCTACGGCGCCAGCCACGTACACCTAAGGTGGTGGGTTCGAATCCAGCCCGGGCCGCCAAACAACAATGATGGCAGCAACCAAAAAAAAAATAGCAGGGCATTGTGGTGGGCGCCTGTGGTCCCAGCTACTTGGGAGGCAGAGGCAGAAGACTCGCTTGAGCCCAGGAGTTGGAGGTTGCTGTGAGCTGAGATGCCACGGCACTCTACCCAGGGGGACAGCTTGAGGCTCCTGTCTCAAAAAAAAAAGAGAGATAGAGTCTTACTATGGCACCCTTGGTAGAATGCTATGGCACCACAGCTCATAGCAACCTCCAACTCTTGGGCTTAGGTGATTCTCTTTCCTCAGCCTCCCAAGTAGCTGGGACTATGGGTCCCCACCACAACGTCCTGCTATTTTTTTGTTGCAGTTTGGCCAGGGCTGGGTTTGAACCCACTACCCTCGGTATATGGGGCCAGTGCCCTACTCACTGAGCCATAGGCATTGCCCATTTTTTTCAAATCTTTCTAGTTATAAAATTATGTAAGAGAGAATTTTTAAATCTAGTGCTTTGAAAGAAGATTAAAAGTTGAAATGTACAAGGCAGGACAAAAAAAAGGGAACCATTTTTATGTAATATAACTGATGGGGGGAAAGGGTTGGTAATTTTCATTGTAGATGGTAAAGGTTATGCTGGAATCTTACTGACATTCTTAGAATGCAGTGATTCCAGCTCGGCGCCTGTGGCTCAAGCAGCTAAGGTGCCAGCCACATACACCTAAGGTGGCGGGTTCGAATCCCTAGCCCAGGCCCGCCAAACAACAATGATGGCTGCAACCAAAAAATAGCCAGGCGTTGTGGCGGGCGCCTGTAGTCCCACCTACTGGGGAGGCTGAGGCAGGAGACTCGCTAGAGCCCAGGAGTTAGAGGTTGCTGTGAGCTGTGATGCCATGGCACTCTACCCAGGGGGATAGCTTGAGGCTCTGTCTCAAAAAAAAAAAAAGAATGCAGTGATTCCAGGCAAGATTCACAGTACTCAGTAATTCTCTGAAATAGCAGTCTCTAGAGGTAATCTTTTGTTGATTATCAGTAGGGACAAATGTAATTGATTTAGCATCAGTCTCTCTCAGCCTCTGTCCAATTCTCATTCCTTCCTCCACAAAACACAGCATGTAACTAAATCAACCATCAGATAAAGCAAATCAGCCAGGTGATGACTTCGGATTGCACAAAGACATTTTTGACTTGTGAATGTACAAGACAAATGAATATACAGAGTCTCTAGAGCTTGTGAGCACACTAACACTGCATTGAGCCCTCAAAAGAGGTTTTAGACATTGTACGGAGGTATTGTGGGGTAAGAATTGAGAGCAAAGTGGACTTTATAAAGTGTTTCTGTGAATTATTAATCAAAGTTCTTTCACTAATACAAATAATGAATGATTTTTAAGTGCATTGTAGTTACTGTCCTGCTTTTCTTTTTTTATTTTAATGTGATACCATATTAAGACTGGAATTCACTTAGGGTTCTCATATTTATTCAAGTTGTATGTAAAATTTTAGGGAAAAAAAACCTCAAACATCCAAGTCACCTTATGACTCTAAGCTATACAATTACAAGAAAGAGAACTAGTGTGTTTAAATCTGAGTTCAAATCTGAGAACTCAGTGTTTAAAGATACACTAAACTACTTGCTATCACTTAAAGCAATGAGAGAGAGAGAACCTTGGCACAAATAACAGAGTTAAATTTTATCAATGCTGCTGTTAGCTTTTTCAGTGCAGTCACCAGGAAAACCTAAATTTAGAGTCTAGTAGGTCATTTTTTCCCATTCTTCTGAGGACACTTAGCAGCATCCCTTAGCGGAGAGACCTAGTAAAGCTTATTATCAGGTTGAATCAAGGCGAGACAGCCAGCCAAATGCATTATACAAGACAGTAGATAGAAAGGATCTGTAATAAATGCAGTCAATTTCTTCCCGTCTGCATTCAACACTCATCACGGTGAACACATGTCACCTCACCGCATAATTTGTTTTGAAAGTATTTGGGGGACTCGTGAGCACAAAAGCAAAAGAAGACAAGATTTTACCTACTAAAACTAAAAACCAGAAAACCGAAAAACAGACTGAGTCATCACTGAAGGAAGCTGGTCACTATATCTTCTCAGAAAAGATGATAATTAAGGGACGGTTGGGCATCGCAAGAGGAAACTAGTGGGAGAAAACCTTGCATTTTTTCCCCTCTTTTTTAACACTAGGGATCCAAGCAGAGCCTTGTTAAGAAAAAAATAAAGATCAGAGATAGCATCCTTCCTTTAGAATTCTACAACATTTCAATGGAATGGTCCTTTTCAAAGTAATCAATAATTAGTGATTAATCTATAAGCCTTGCAATGTCTACCACCTACTTATCATGACAAATGAAACTAATTATATACATATTATATATAATATATATAGATATCACAGACGAACTAAAAATAAGTTCTGAGACTGCATGAAGGCAAAAATTTACCTATGGGTGGAAAATGGGAGTGTACATGCACAACGTACAGCTTTCTTCTATACATGGTGGCTTCAGTGCCACAACATATCTACACACTCCAGGAGTAGATTGGTAACAATCACCTGGAGGCAGAAGACAAATGCCACTGCTCACAGCAGTCTGTCACTTCTGGAATTCATTCATACATACGACAAGCCCTCCATTTCTGAACCTGGCTGCAAAGGCCTTATCGCTAGAGATTGCTCTCCAGCCACTGATCCCTTCTGTATAGTTTCCTTGGACCTTCCTCCCTTGCACAAAGACATAAAATGTACCAGAAACACTTTTCAATAGTCCTAAAAATATGATTGCTGCCTTTCCCCACACAGCACAAAAGGTTGGGATATTTCTGAGCTTCATTCAATCCTCTTTTCTCATAGGTAAGGACACTATCTTGCTGGCAGCTCAAAGGTTGTTACCTGACTTCCTGATAAAAGGAAAGTTATATCTTCTACCCTGACTAATCAAAATGTGTACTTTTATACCAGTAATTTAGAAACAAACTAAATTCTGTTTTAGTGCTGATTTAGACATAATCTCATTAATCGTAGATAGTAAAGCAAACTAAATATAGACGCTTCACTCATTATAATAGGGATCAGATCAATTGCTGAGTGCCTAAAATTATAAAATATCTCATATATATTTTATATGATATATAATAGAATAAATATATAACAGTTATATAATTATAATTATATAATCTCAAAGATGAAATTAAATCAATCAAAAATATAAGAATATAATTGATCTACGTTGATTTTCATTAAATTGATTTGAGCAGACAAAATCTTTCTCCAAATTTTACTTTGATCTGTGTCAATTAGATAGACATTAACTAGGGGATTCAAAGACCCATACTTGGCCATGGGAAGACAACAAAGACTAAGAAATGATGACTGCCCTTGGCACACTGTTTAATCCACTGAGAATCACATATAATTCAAATTTCTGAAACTTGTAGAAATATGGATACACATTTACATAGAATTTCTTAATAAATAAGAAATGAAATTACAAGATGAAAATAAATTTAGAATAGTTAAAAACTAAATCCTTCCCTTATCTCAAGAGACATATCTGAGAATTAGATAAGTACACAATGGCGGTGCCTGTAGCTCAGTAGGTAGGGCACAAGCCACATGCACCAAGGCTGGTGGGTTTGAACTCAGCCTGGGTCACCTAAAACAATGACAACTGCAAAAAAAAAAAAAAAAAGAGGGCCATTGTGGTGGGTGCTTGTAGTTCCAGCTAGTTGGGAGGCTGAGGCAAGAGGATTGCTTGAGCCCAAGAGTTTGAGGTTTCTGTGAGCTGTGATGCCACAGCACTCTACCCAGGGAAACAGCTTGAGACTCTGTCTCAAAAAAAAAAAAAATACATACACAAACAAATTAAATCCATGTTAAGGGTGACAATATACAAATGTGATCATTTTCCACACCATGGATAGGCAGACTGACTAAAGAAAGCATGATTTTGTAGACCCTGGACAAAATTAGGAGCTTGTTCGCTAAATATGAAGAAATTTAGACAGAGACAAAGTCAGGAAAAAATTGATGCCCTATCCATCAGAAGAATGGATTCATAAGCAAAGAATTTTGCTAGTAGATCAAAAATAAGAGGAAATAAAGTAAATTGCTAGAAATTTTTTAAAGTAATGAGACTATATTTGTCTACAGGGCAACCTAAAGGTAATTCTATGTAGATGATGTCAAGTAGCAAGGATAAAGAATGTTTGGCAAATTTATAGCTGTAGTTTTGCAGGCTTTGTTGAAATTACAATTATAATAAAAAAGGTTTACATTAATTCAAGTTTGGGGAAATAAGAAAAGAATAATGATATTGGTCCAATGAGTGGAGAGAATGAGTCTACTTAACAAATGTATCAAAGGTTAGGAACAGAGACTTGAGGGCAGGGTCAATAGGGAGTTCAGTGGGTGTGAAATCAGGGACTTGGGTGGCAGGGTGGAGAGGATGAATCAATAGGGAAGGATGAGAGTTGGTGGAAAGATGGGGAAAGACGGAAATCACTGGCAATCACCCAGGTTTAGGAGCTTTCTAAGCAACAGGGTAGCCTTACATTCACTTTGCTGAGACATTTGTGTGATTAACAACTCAAAAGTGCTCTGGTTTGGGTTGATAAATTATGTGATCATTGAATAGGGACAAGAAAGGGGCTTCAAGAGAATAAAAAGGAAAAGTCTGGCAATGAAAATAAGAAAGTGTAAAAGGGTCCCGGCCTGGAATAGACAAAGGGTTTGGGGTATGGAAATATAATGACTCACATAGCCAACTATGTCCAGTTAACATAAAACACGGTGTCCTGCTTGTCACACCAACTGGGGTAATGGACATGGTTACGGAATAATACAAGCACAAGTGCCACCAATATCACAAGACTCACAGTCACCACCAATTACCAATAAAATAGCAGTTAACAATTATTGCTAAAAAGGGAACGAATGCACAGGGGCCCACTGAGGTAACCTGTGACCAATAGAAAATCATCAAGAATACCTAAGGATGTGGGAGGCACCTGTGAGAAATGCATTGGAAATAAGGGATGGGGAAGGGATTCTACATCATTGGTCTCTCGTTAAAGGGCATGAGAGCGTGAGAACACAGACATTATTGCATAGCAGTCTCCACACCTGGGGTGGATCACTGCAATAAATGGCCTTGGGAGCAGCTACTGGGGGACTAAGACGCACAGACTGCTGCTGAGACGCTCACTCCTACTAATATTGACTGTGACTTCTAAGGTGTCCCGGCACCAGAGACCTGAACGAGACATACCCAGAAGGAAAATATATAGCAAACCAAATATATAGCAGATTAAATTGTCTTGACAATTAATGGGTTGGGGCTGGCTCAGACAAGCGGTGAGGAGGTTGGGATAGTGGACGCAGACCATAGGGGAAATGAGCTTTAGCAAACAAGTTAGCAGCAAGAAGAAATGTATGAGAATGATAAGAATTTGGGAATAAGAAGAACCTTTAGCCAACAAAAAAGAAAAAGAGAAGAAATATATAAGAAGAAATATAGGATTCAGAAATAAGTAGCACCTGTGGCAAACAAAAGACATTAGCAAACAAAAGACAGAGAGAAAGGAGAAATACTGAAGAAACTACAGGACAGAGATGGATGAGACTGGGGGTGAGAGGAGCCGTTGGAAAACAAAAATAGCAAGGGGAAGAAGAAACGTATAAGGAAAAGGAAAAGAAAAGTATACAAAGTTTGGGAAACAAAAAAAGTAGAGAAGAAATAAAAGGAAAGAAATGAGAAGGTCAGCTTAGGGGAGAGCTGCAGACCGGCTAAAGGCAACCTTAAATTCAAAGGGGAGCTCCGCTCAGAAAGCAGGACCCTTTAATGGAAGGGGAACCTGCCCTGGGGAAGCGGGACCTTCCACCATGTCCCCAAATGAAATACTCTTTGCACCCCGTCCTTAGCAAAGAGGGGGCGGGAAGAAAAGCAGCAGGTCAAGGAATGAATGAGACTATTTGGCACCGTCCTTAGTCAAAGGGGAGCAGAAAAAAGCCACTGGGGTACTGCGGAACCTTTGACAAAAAGAGACCAGAGGGGTCGGTCTGTCCCTCAGTCAGTGGACGTCAGGCCAACAGGAGGGAAGAGAGCAGGGGGGTCTGTCCCTCAATACCTGGACCTCAGGCCAATAGGTGGGGAGAAGCAGAGGGGTCTGTCCCTCAGTACGTGGACCTCAGGCCAACAGGAGGGGGGAAAACAGGGGGGGCGTCACTCAGGGTACGTGGACCTCTGGCAAACAGCAACAGAGAAATATAAGAAGTTTGAGATAATTTTGAAAAAAGAATAAATGGATAAGAAGTTTAAGATAAAAAGTTTGGGAGGAAGTTTGTGAGAAGTTTGAGACAAAACGTTTGGGAACAGATTGTAAGAAGAGATCAGTTAGGGAAAGAACCTGCACCTGCCGTCCCCATAGCTCCACCCACCGTCAGCAGGAAGCAGTTTAGAACAGTCGTCACCCCCTGTCCCTTTAAGGCATTCAAAGGTTCTATTTGGAAGGGAAGGATTGAAAAAGAAAGCCAGAAAGACTATAGGCCAGAGACAGAAAAGCAGATGGAAGCTGCAAAGAGTGTGGGAGAATGCAGACTAAAGGCGGAAGTAGCGAAAGGCCGTGAAAGCAAAAAGAAAGAAAAAAGACGGAAATAAGAATCGTGACCATTGGCTAAGAAGACCAGTTGAATGGTCTCCAGTTGAAACTATTTCAAGATACACAAAAGGGAGACTATGTAGGAGGCACCTGTGAGAAATACATTGCTAATAAGGGAATGGGGAAGGGATCGGACATCTCTGGTCTCTTGTTAAAGAGCCCGAGACGAGAACAGGGACATTATTGCATAGCAGGCTCCGCACCTGTGGTGTATCGCTGCTCTCAACGGCTCGGGAGCAGCTACTGGGGACACTGAGATGGACAGACTGCTGCTGAGATGCGCCTGCTAATATTGACTGTGACTAATAAGGTATTTCGGTGCGCGACACCCGAACGAGACATACCCAGAGCGAAAATGTATAGCGGTCCACGCTGAGGGTTTAGTGGGTTGGGGCCGGCGGCCTGGCGTCCTGGCTCAGACAGAAGGACCCAAGGGGACCAATGAAACACAGATAATTGTAGTGGGAACAAAAATAAGATGTTCATACCTGTGTAGTGTTTCTGTGCTGGTGTCTCTTCTCACTCGTGAGAGAGGCCACTTTCCGTGTCTCTGGCAAAGCCTCTGCCTGAATCAGCTCTGCTTTTGCGCTGCTGCTCTGGACAGCCCCGCGGCTTGCCTCTCACGCTCCCTTTGCTCTGCCTGCCCTTGAACTCCCTGACCGCGCTGGTTCTGAGTAGTCAGGTCTACAGACTCTCCGGAGAGCAGAGGGCTCCTGCAGCCCTCCAACAGTCATCCGTCCTGGACAGTGAACGGAGAGAAAGTTTTCTTTCCCTAGCTGTCCCTGGACACAATCTCAGACGGAATTAGTACCAGCAACCACTAGGTTAAAAACATATCTTCTTTTGTCCCAGATTTCTCCTTGCCATGAAAACCAAATTACAAACTAACCACAAAGCCCAAGAAACCCAACTACATTATCCTGTATCTAAAAAAGCCACAACATCCAAGGAACCAGCTCCTGCTGTATAATGTATTTGTGGTACTGCACAAGTGCTGTTCAGAAAGCAGGCCCCAGGCGTTTGTTAATTAACCACTAATTCATCGGTCCACCAAGAACCAGGCGCGTTTTGCTACCATTTACCTTTTAACAGTGTTGACGTTTTGTAACTTGACATTTATGGAACCATAACAGCTGAGACTAAACCCAAAACAGTTTCCTCAGATAGCATTTCAAGTTTGTGAAAATACTTGCTGGTTTCTAGAAGTGAGATGATAGTTCTCTAACATCATAACACAGATCTGAATTTTAATATGATGTGCTATCGAGTCAGGTTTTTAAATTAATATTTAGAAATATACAACTGTTGTAGTAATTTAATAGTGACAATTTCTATCTGATAAATTCTGTTAGGGATTTATGAGCTGTTTTTAAATAAATCACTTTTATATACATCATTTTATTTGTGCTTTCTGAAATTTCTGTAACGTTCATAGAAAAAGCAGGTATAATCATTTTTCCAAACGAAAGCCCAATATTTGTAAAATTTAAAGGCCAAATCACTTCCCATAGTCACTTTTGAAGTGAAATTAGGTTGTTTTTGTTTTCTTTTCCACTACAAAACACTATCCTTCTATTCCCATTAGGTTTTTTTGTATGTTTTATATCGAAACCTGCATTTCAAATAATTGTCATAATTTGAACAGAGCCATGCTTCAGTGGACCACCCTCCTCCATGAGGACAAAGTTTCTGAGGAAGTTTTAAAAGTGTGTGGAATGTTTTGATCTCCTAAAAAGCACACCCAGTTTACAGACAAACAAGTGAATCAGTAGTAAGTCTTTACGGCAGGTCTGTTGAGGACAGCCGCAGACAAAATTCTCTGTCTTCAATGTATTTATCCGAAAGCCATAGGTTAAATACTTATTTATGATTCCGTTAGTTTTCTGGTCTTCCAGGAACCCTTTCTAATTAAACCTGAATTATTTATCCTCCCAACGATCTCTACATTGTTAGACTATTTCTCTTTCATTTGGGAACATTCGCTTTCCCGTCTTTGTCTTTATCACCCTCTTTTAGTAACAAAGACAGGAAAACCAAAGAAGGGGAGGGGAGGCCTGAGGAGGGGAGAGGAGACAGAGAGCGAGAGAGAATATACTCTTGGACATTTTCAAGAACCACAGCCTGCGGTGGGGCTATCATATGTGGCTACAGCTTTGTACTTTGGAAGTTTAGGGCACACCATTCATATGGACTACGCTGTGTACAGTCCATACCTATGGCCCCTAGAGGCTTGTGGTCATGTCGTCTGGTTAAATGTCATTGATTCCTATGTTGCATTGCATGCTAGGCCCAAGTACAATGATGTGTGTATTTATATTGAAGGAGAATTGCCCTCCACCCTGCTTCAGAGTAACTCTTCTGAGCTGTTTACATGGAACAGCATTCATTTATACCCTGAGCCAGAGGGAGAGAAACAGATTTTCTAATATGCAATGAAGGTGCATTAATTTATACAGAGTATTGGGAAATAGTAATGCTATCTATGTAAGTCTGATTAAGTGCTACTGAGACGAAAGTGGAAATTATTCTTCCTATATTCTGAGTAAACTGATTAAAAATAAAATGCATGTTCTCTCTGGCCTCGGTAAAACAGTTACTCCTTAAACCGTAAATGTGAGTTCAGTAAGTTCTGCTAATGAGGTTGTTTACATTTGTACTGTCGCTTTCATACCAAGACCCATCCTGAATAGGAATAGGTGTGCTTCTCAGTTAGTGTAACCTAGCAGAGGGCCTGGCGGTGCTGCGGAAGACCGTGTACCACGCTGCATGGGAGCAAAGCGGAGGGAACATTTCTGCAGCCCTGTTTAATTAACCAGAATGGACGTTTGGGTTATAGTTATATCATCATTATCACCACCAGCTGTTCAAACTATCTCTTCAGCATACATTTATGGAGTGCCTACTGCGTACTTAGGATGAAACTTGCTCTTAGTAATACTCTAGGATTCCACGTGTTAAAAGGTGCTGTGCCTTTTAGGAAATTACTTCATAATGATGGGGAATGGTGAGCCAGTGCCTTCAAAGAGTAAATGTGCCCTCAGGAAGTAATTTTCTCATCTCACCCACAAAAAATTTCAAATAATGGTGGTCGTGAGTACTTTCCTAGCCCTGAATTTGTAATTTCATCGTGTTTCACGTAATCATGGCCACCATAGGGATCCTTTCCTTTTTTTACAGATGGAACAAAGGGAAAATGAATCTTTTTCTGCTAAATTCGAAGGTTGTATTCCAAGCCATATGGATGTATGTGTTTATATTAGTATATTCACATACAGGCCCCTACATATTCATATACTCTATGTGTACCTATACACAACAGTCTGTTTTCAATTTACAAATGGGTTAAATTTTAAACTTTATTTGTAAATTATTTTATTAAACACTGAATCCCATTTTTCCTAGTGTTATATAAATCACAATTCCAGCTTAAAATAATTATGTTGTTAAATCAGACTCTCAAACGAAAGTTGTACACCATCAACCCATAATCCCGACAATGAGCTGTAAGTCCAGAATATATTCATGTTTTACATTTGCGTATACAATCCACCCCATTAATGTGTGTGAACATTGACAATATTTATAGCATTGGGAATATACAATTTCATGGACAGAGTGCACCTTCAGAAATTAAGAATTATGTTTAAAATATTTCAACAAATATATTGAAATATATTCAATGTGTCTGTCTCTCAATTCCCAGGGGTCTTTGTCTTCCCCTGCTTTTCATCAGGCCCCCCAACTCTCCAGCAGTCCATCCTTCTCTAGGCCTTTCACCTGCTTGTCAACAGGCCCCCCGACTCTCCAGCAGTCCATCCTTCTCTAGGCCTTTTACCTGCTTTTACTAGAGCTTAACATGGGCACTTCTGACAGCTTTCCAGTTCACTCAGCATAAAACCCACCACTGTTCAGTGACGTATCAGGCACTGGATGGTCTGACTTCCACCTGCTCTCCGAGTCCCCTCCATCCCACCTCACCTGGGCTCACTGGCCTCCTTAGACCCCATGCTAGGAGAGTTCCCACTCCAAGGACTCTGGCCTTGCTCAGCCTGGGTCTGGAATGCTGTCCTCCACCCAGCTTTCTTCTCATTGGCCTTGGGTGTCTGCTGAAACATCGTCTTTTCACGAAGCCTACTGTGACCACCTCCCAGAATAGAAGAATAACTCTTCCTCATAACAGTTCACCTTCCCAAGCTCTTCATCCTTCACTCACTCTGTGACACTTACCGGGTCTGAGATACCCCATGGGTTTAGTCATATCTCTTCCTTCACTGACAACGCAAGCTCTGGAAGGGCACAACTTTGTCTCTTATATTCACTCCAGCATCTTTACCTTTAGCACCTATGACTACATGTGAGATAACTGAACAAACGAGTGAATGATTAAGCAAATGGATAGAACTAATTATATTGTGTCAGGCTGAGAAACTTCGCCTAAAGTTTCATCAGTAGTGGTCTGAGAAGTGATTTCTTTCAGGAGACCAGGGAAAAACAAAGACCAAAATGAAGGACACTAAAACAGAGAGGGGTAAAACCTCAGTGTCAATTTCTATCGCTAGAAATTGCCAAAGAAATGCATAATTTATTAAACTGTAAATGAAGCCACTAACGAGATTGCTGCACATTCCTGGTGCTTTGCCAGATGATCAGTCTGCAGCACCGCCTTGGAATGGACCCAGCCCACAGAGGAGGTTAAGGCATCTGTGGTCTAAGGAAGAAAATGCTGGGGACTCTGTACATACCGTATGTCGGAAAAACCAAAAGGAGGAAATAGTAATTATGTTGTTGGAATAAATATATGACTTGCATTCAAAATCTAAATAGACTGTATTAATCAAATGTCACAGTGACATTTCTAATAATGATTGCCCTGCACAAATTCCATTAATGAGCTACACCAGCCAAGAGAAAAGTTACAGATGATCAATTAAACAAACAGAAATTTATCTTTCTTCTCTCCCTTTCCCTCAGATAGTCTGTGGTGGGGTACTGCATCCTTTGAAAATTAGGAATTTATACATGATTGATAACTCCTCTTGTTCTCGTAAGCCCCCAAATCACTCTGTTTATTAACACCCTAGAGTTAATCTAACATCTTTGAAAAAGAAAGAGTTTCAATGATAAGAGCAAATTAAAAATGGCTTAATATGTCAAAAAGGATCATGGCATTCTAACACTAAGCCCTCTGTATTACTAAATGCACCTGTAATGTTCCCAAGATTAATGAGAAATATCTTGGCAGAACTCTTCTGAGCCATGAATTTGCCAAGTTATACTTACAGATCATCTCAAAATCGCCTGCTTGAGCACAGACAATGATATCATAAATATGTATTTGAAACTAAATTTAAATTTTAGGGAAGCAATATCCGTTCGTTAAAGAGAAAGAAACAAATGCATTTACAATGAATCTCAGGTAAATACAAAACGGCTGATTCTAGAACTATGACAGGATCTAGTGACCTTTATATCTGATCTGTGAGTGTGAGGATATTGTCATTCAAAGAATAACATAAGTCGGTTCTTTTGGAAGGCTTAATGGGTATGGGTTCAATTCCTGTACACAGAGTCTCTTAGAATCCCAAGTTAAAACTCTGGATCAAACATAGGATTTTGCTGTAGCGTCCCCTGTATGGGAAGGCTGGGCTGGCAAGTGCTTTGCAGAAGCTGCCTGATATTGTTTATGTACAGAGTCATCCATGCCTTGCTCAGGCCCTTGTGGTTTCACAGGGAACTTGATTGTAGAAATGCTGCCGAGAGTTTTCTGAGCAGATTTCTTTTCAAAAGCAAAACAAGGAAAGAAACTAGATGCCAAGAAGGACATAGGTATGGTCCCACTTATATGAAGTTTAAGAACTGGCAAAATATAACTGTGGTGATAGATTTTTGAATAGGGGATTGGATATGGTGGCTCACGTTTGTAGCATTTTGGGAGGCTAAAGTGAAAAGATCACTTGAGGCCCAGAGTTCAAGAGCAAGCTGAGCAAGAGTGAGAACCAGTCTCTACAAAAATAAAATAGATATATTAATTGAGGCATTATTATCTGTACTAAAGAATTGAAAGTAAAGTTGTCCAACAGGCCAGAGACAGGGGCTCATGCCTGCAATCTTAGCACTCTGGAAGGCTGAAGTGGGAGGAAAGCTTGAGGCCAGGAGTTCCAGACAAGTCTGAGCAAAAGCAAGACCTTGTTTCTACAAAAAAAAAAAGAAAAATGGAATATTTAGCCTGGCATAGTGGTATGCATCTGTAGACCCAGCCTCTTATGAAGTTGAGGAAAAAGGATTGCTTGAGCCCAGGAGTTTGAGGTTGCAGTGAGCTATCATGATGCCACTGAACTCTAGCTGGGGTGACAAAGTTCAGACCCTCAAAAAAGAAAAAAAATGCAAATGTGAGTCTAGTCTAGTGTATTGAAGGAGGCCCTAAGAAAGATATTCTCTGGTGTAGACATAAGACGTTTTTTGAAAATGAATCTTTGCAAATGTGATTAAGTTAAATCAGGGGTCCTCAAACTTTTTAAACGGGGCCAGTTCACTGTCCCTCAGACCGCTGGAGGGCCGAACTACGGGCTCCAGGACGAGTTGGCTGCTAAGCAGGACAGGCAGTGGCAGCAAAAACACCCAGTGGGCTGAATAAATGTCCTAGGCGGGCCACATGCAGTCTGTGGGCTATAGTTTGAGGACGCATGAGTTAAATATTGTGAGATGAGAACCATCCAGCATTATCCAAATGGGTTGTAAACACAGTGATAAGGGTCCATATAAGATACAGGGGGAACTGATGACAGGCACATGAAGTTGGAGGCAGAGATTGGAATGATGCAGCCACAGGCCAAGGAATGCCGGGAGCCACCAGAGACTGAAAGAGGGAAGGAGGGACTCTCTCCTAGAGCCTTCGGAATGAGTGCAGCCCTACAAAGTGAGGCTTTAATCTTAGATTCTGTCCTCCAGAACTGTGAGAGAATATAATTCTGTTATTTTAGGCCACCACGGTTGTCATTGTGGCCATTTGTTCCCTCAGCCAGGGAGTCTATACACAGAGTCCACAGAGCCATCACTGAATGGGAGTGCACTGTCTGCACTTTGCCAGGTGAGTGGTAGCCCCTGGGTACTGGAATATAGCAACACAAAAATAAGGTAATTTTTTAAAAGTAAAAAAAATCCTCATAATTTATCTTAAGATTGTTAGTAGATTGATAACAGTCTCTTAGCACTGAGCATTTAGATAAGGCTCTTTTCACAAAATAGTTATGGTCCTAATATTTTGTTAGGAACTTTTAAAAATATAATCACACATTTTAAAATGCACCAGAAAACTGGATGTTGGAGGGAAACATTTTAAATCCAGTTTGGCAGCTTCTTAATTTATAACTTTATGTATTTGCATTATAATTTAATTGGTTAAAATATAACATTAAAATCAGACAAACTACACGTACTAGAATGAGTCCATCTTTAAATTAGAAGGAAAAAAAGAGCTTTCCTGTGTCCATTGTGTTTCATAAATAGAAATATCTCAGATCATAAATCTTCAAATTTTCAAAAAGAAGCAATTGCTATTTAATGGGATTAAAAAATAGCCTTGGAGAAGACCAAATGCCACCAGATGACACACACTACATGTGTTTGGAGGATGGAGTTTCATATTCTCATCCATTGTTGGTTGTAATAAAAGTTAGTACGACCTTATGGAGTGTGATTTGTCAAGATCTGTATCTGTCAGAAATATAAATGCAGCTACACTTTGACCCAGAAATCCCAGCGGTAGGAAATATTCTGCACATATATTCAAGCTGGCAAATGAGGTTTGTATAAGATTACTACTGATACTAGTGTTTTTGGAGCAGCAAAAGTTTGGGAAAACATAAACATCTATCAATATGGGATTGTTCAAATACTTTGTTCCATTTATACAATGGTTCAACTGAAGAACCCTCTTTGTACTGACATAGTATGATTTATTGTTATACTTTTTAAAAAGGTGAGATGCTAACAACCCTCACACCATGCTCGTTTTTAAAAAGCACAAGCAAGAACCCAGTTCATTCACAGGGTTGATTGGTAGGGTAGAGTGAGAGGAACATTTTCCTGTCTATCCTTAGAATCTTCTGAATTTTGACCTATGCGATTCTATTATGTATTTAAAGTAAATAAAACTAAAATTATAAGAAAGAGCCTAAATAATTAGTGGAGATCAAGAGAGAAAGCTTTTTTTTTTAAATGGGTCCAAGTATACATAAGAATTTAGTGTAAGATAAATGTGACATTATGTATGAAAAGTAGACACGGGACAATCAAAACCAGAATCTTTGTTTTACTGTACTCACTTAGTTCATTCCACATAGATCGGTAAAATTTAACGCTAAAAAATAAAAACGTAGAAATGCTATGATAAAATTGGTGCCAAATAAACTTATTACCTGGGGCTCAAATAGGACTAAAAATATGTGACAACCAAAAAATCATAGAGAAAAAGACTGACAGATGCATATATATATTTGTGTGTGCGTATGGAGCAGTGGTTCTCAAACTTCCTAATGCCGTGACACTTTGATACAGTTCCTGTGGATTGTGACCTGGTATAGAGCAAAACTAAAATTTACAAGCAAATAGTAAAAACTGCAAGACATGTGACAGACAAAATACTAATGATTATTCAATAAACATTTATTGAATAGCTACCAAGGGCTAAAAATGGGAAATAGAGGTCCACTGTACCAGCACAAATCTCCTTCACCCTAATGGAGATCTTATAGCCATAATACAAATATTCTAACAGAAAAATATTTGTGAAGGATACAAACAGAATTTTTAAGGGAAAAAGGTTAATAAATGCTGTGTACTTCAAACATTCACCTTCATTAAAATCAAAGACTAAATATTAAAGCAATCAAATATTGAATTGTTGGAGATTGATAAATTCAGCACTAGCCTGAAAATATTTCAAATTGTATATAAAGACAGCACACTGTGCCCCATGACAGTATTAATGTATACAGCTATGATTTAATTAAAAAATGAAAATAAAATACCAAGAAAAAAAAAAGAAAATGGAGTTCTTCTATTGGAGAATCACTGGAAAGATTAACCAGAGGGGGGAAGAAAAAAAAGAAATGGATACCTTCATACATTGCATGGGCGCCTGTGTTTGTTTCAGTGTTTTTGCAGAGAGATATCATAATGCACATCAAAAAGTATGTGTATGACTTTTCCTGAAACAATTTCACAAATAGGATTTTATGCCAAGGAGGAAAATGATCAAGTTCATACTAGGTACAAATGGGTATGAGTAAGGATATTCATTGCAGCAATGTCTACAAGAGTGAAAAACCAAGACCAGGCCTCAGTGTGAGCCACTAAAGGGTTGATAACTAAAGCAAAGTAAAAAGAAATATAAAGGAGTTCTCTGGAGAGTTGTGGAGTGGGGAATCAGGATAGAATGGCATTACTTACTTACAAGAAAGGATGTTTCATAGACTAATGATGATAATATGTCATTGAATCAGGAGGTATATTATTGACTCAGTTCTCTATTCTTGGACAGCAAACAAAATAGAACAGAGAACAAATAGGATGGAGGAGAGGAGGGACACTCAGCAGGTGGAAAGAACAAAAGGAACTAGCACGTTACAAAGAAGCCCGATACAGTGATTGTGTTTATAGAAAATTTGCGGTATTTACACACGTGAGAGGGTGTATATGATATCCATGTCTGTGTGTCTCTGTGTGTGCACACATGGGTACACATACAAGAGATATTGGAAAGAATTCTTAAGAAATCATATTCCTCAGTGTCACTCTGGAAGTGAGATTTGGGAAGGTCTGTGCATTTTTTTGAACACTTCTTTGGGAAGTATAATCCAAGGTCAGGGCATGGCATGGTTTGGGGTTGCAGAAAGACATAGCAGATCCTTTCTGCTGCTCCCCTGACATGACTTTTATATAAACACTGTTTCTAATCATTTTCCCTCACCATCCTGTGTGTCAAACATGAGGCAAGTGTGTCAGAAGCAATAGTGATTTAGTTACAAAATATTGAAACACACCATTAAGATGGATGGGAAATCCATAAGATGCTTCTTGTGTAATTAAAAACAATGCCTAATCATCGGAAACAAGTTTCCTGGCTTGAAATCAAGTGACAAAATGCTGCGGAGCCCCCAGGGACTCTTGCCCTAATCCCCCTAAAGCTGCTTGTTCTCCTGCTTTGATTGAACTGCTGCTGCTTCTGTTAATACTGTTGCAAAGTCCCTACTTCTTCGGGCAGCTTTACCTTTGCAAAGTGGAATGAAGTTTTAGGCAAATTCCGGATACTTGACAGCATGAATAATTCAAATGATAGCACCTGCTTCCTTTTCAAAATACGTGTGTTTTCCCAAATCATCTAATGCCCTGAAATTTTCTGTCACCATGTTTGTAAATATGCCAATAATGTTATTATAAAATAGTAAGTGCATGTAAGATGGGCAAATTTAGCTCAAATCCAAATACATAAATCTTGGAGGCCCTCATAACAATCCCATGGACATGGTTGAAAAGAGAGACGTGGCTCAAAATGGTATAAACGCAAGTAAGTGTCAGGAAATTCCAACCAACACTTACTAATTTCAAAGTAAATAGATACTAGCTAACACCTAATTAACAACAGTATTTACATATCCTATCTCATTGAATCCTCCTAATTAAGAGGTAATATCTACTTATGGGGTAGGTATAATTAGCCTAGCCTAGCGTTACAGATGAGTAAATTTGAGGTCATAGAAGTTACATAACTTAACCAAGACCACAAAGCTAATGAGTGCCAAAGCTGAAGTTCAAATTCAATTATTGCATGGTATTTAGCGTCCCAAGGAGAAAACCCAGTCCTGGACTGTCCTTTCTGTTTATACTTGCATCTTGCAGGTCACAGCCACATAAGTAATTAACCTTCACCAATTGTAGTACCTATACTTTGTCATCTAGAGACCTCCAGCAAGACGTATCTCATGAAGATGTAACTTTTGAAGAGGTCACATCTTTAAAAAGATATTGTCATGATAAATTAGTGGAACTTCCAGAATCCAGTTAATTTCTCTCAGTCATTGAGCCCTTGGGTTGTTTGGAGGAAAAGATATTGAGTAGATAAGACTCATCAGAGCTCAAGTTTTATATTTATGGCCATTAAGTCTTCTTTCAGATAGTTTCTTATCTCTAGATGGGCCTAAAGTCCACCTGTGGGTAGTGGAGATAATTATGTAAAAGTGACACACTTTAGTTGGATCACACACGCCCACTCACAAATACAGCATGACAGGGAAAAACATAAAACGATTCATATTGTAGTCTTAACTACAACTATTAAGTCATAACTATTATTATGATGACCTATAGGTGTGATATTTTCCTCTCTATAACCCTTACATATAATGTTCTTAATCTCAGTAGGATGACAGAGAAAACCAATATGGTACTACCACGTTTATACATAAATGCACCTGCTCTGATATTATAGTCTTAATTAGAACTATGATACTTAATTATAAGTATTATAATTATTAAGACATAAACTCAACGTCACTGAAAATCACAAGCCCCTTTACACCCATTGCCTCCCAAACACACATACACACACTCACTGACCCCCCAAATATTTTATTCACAGCAAAGACAGTTTATCTGTCTAATTTATCACAGTCATTCCATGCAGAGTCAAAGAAATTTGACATTTTTCTGAGGATAAAGCACAAAAATGATTGCGGCTTTGGGGATTGAATGCAAATATGTCGCCTTTGTAAAAGTCACTCTCAATGAATTAGGAAAACAGAGTATTTCTTCTTCTTTCAGACTCTCATCCTTCAGCCTCTCTGGCCCTGTGCTCACTGGGTGGCCTGCATATGAGATGACCACACACTCAGACAAAGTAGAAAGACCTGTTTTCTTGGCAGCATCATAATTTGAAACAGAATATTTTAAGGAAGACTTTAAATTATTTTCCTGAATTTTGATTTAGTAAAATTCCTTTATCTGTTGAAAATCCCTCTAGCTTTGCAATATATAAGAAATAAGGATATTAGGGAATCAATCACGTCAGAGAGAACCTCTCAGAAGCCGTCAGGCCGGTCGGTGCTTCAGTGAAGTTGAGACTAAATCAAGGATTCCCATCTATTTCAGACCGGGACATAACTGAAGTTCAATTTCTGTCACACTTTTATTGCGTGGTGTGAGGGCTGGGACAAAACAGCAAGGGTCAAGAGATTGCATTCTGGAGAGAGCATGTGCAGAGTAAAACCCTATTAAAACATTTTGATTATTGGATTATTTGTTCTATCCTAAATCAAATAGCTTCCTCTGAAGCCTAAGTACACACAGGAAAGTTCTGAGAAAAGTTGGCATACGAAGCAGGCACTAGTCCTGTCCATCAAATAGCTTTTCTACAGGGTTCCCCATAGACACGCAAAACAATAAACTGCTCTTATTTGGGAAGCAGTGAGTCATGTCCAAGACCTAGGAAGACCCAGGAAAGAGCAGCGAGTCAGGCATTTCCAGGAACCCACTTTTAAAATTTTATTTTGCAAAAATTGTCAAAATGAGAAAACCAATTTGTTGCTTTTATCAATTTTGTTTTGATTGCAGTATGGTGATCGTGCCACCCTGATTTTGCTCTGTCATCCTACTGAGAGGAAGATACCCACACACACACGAAAGACAAAAACTATAACTACGATATGCCATTATTAAAAACACAAAGTATTGTACATGGAGATCCATGCTTTTCCTTAACTGGGACAAAAAAAAAAAAAAAGGGCACTAACTGGGGAAGACAGGACGCAGAACTGCGTACCAGGTCCCGTGCTATCCTGCCCATTACCTCCTTTCACCCTCACGATCACTCTGTGGTTTAGCTGCATTTGTTCCTCTTTTACTGATGAGGAACCTGAAGTTCATGGCGATAAGATCACCTGCTAACGTTCTCACTACTGCTGTATCACTGACCCAATTTCTTAGTTCCACGTCATGGCAAAGGGCTCCACCACCCTCCTACTTCTTCAGTCCCAAAGTGGAGAAGTTATCACTGACTCCTCCCTCCCCTTTACCCACTGCAATTCACTTAATCTTAAAACTCTGTGGATTCGGGTTTTGTTCTGTCTTCTGTCCATTCACGCTGCTGCCAACACGGCCTGTGCTCTGTCCTCTGCATCAATATTCCCCAATGAGGATTAGAGTTTGTCCTCGTTCTGCTTAAAACCCTTCAAAGGGTTGCGGTTGGTAGTAGGATGAGGTTCAAATTCCTTCATATAGTTACAATGTCACCAGAGATTTGTCCCCTGCTTGCCACCTCCACCATATTTCCAAATACTCTTAACATCACTCTCTGTGCTACAAACATAATTAGACCGTTCTCGGTTTTTCAAATTCTCTTGCTTGATCTGGACCCCTTCAATGCCATTCTCCACGCACAAAACCCTCCCCAGTTACCTACTCTCTTTTGTCCACACAGCCTTCTGGTCCTGGCTACAATAACACAGAGCAGTGAATGACAAGGGCTTGAGGTAACAGATGCTCCAGTTACTCTGATTAAATTAACTCATGTACGGAACATCACAGATACCCTGGAAATACACACAGCCATTATGCACCCATCATAATTAATAATTAAAATTAAAAACAGTAAAGCATAGAGGGGAGCAATCACATCCTTCGGAAGTGTTCATAGTTTTCACGTAGCAATAGTTCTGAAAGTGCATTTCTGTGACTAATAGCCCAGCAGCACCTGGGAAATTTGTAAATGGTGCAAATTCAAGGACCCCACAGAAAACCTACTGAGTCAGAATCTCTGGGAATGACACCCAAAATGTGTGTTTTAACAAGTGCTTCTGGTTTGATGCTGGTTGATGTTTGACACCATTTCTCTGTAGGTGAACTCAGATCTCTATGAGACATTTAAAATGATACTTTTAAATTGCTAAAAGAAAACTTTAAAAAGTACCAAAGACTCAAGCTCATATCCAAACAGTTTGACTTACTTGGTGGAGTCTGAGAATTTGATTGTTCTGTTATTTTTTGTTTTCAAACACCCCAACATGATTCCCACATATAGCCAGGGATGAGATTGTCTTCCTGAAGCTAATTTGGGACCGGTGACCTGCTTCCCTTTCTTCACAACTAACCTCTTTATTTATTTCTCTTGTCATCTGACATCCTTAGTAGACAAAGGTTACAAGGGTAGGCACTGGATATGACCAGCTAGGGCAGAGTCCCCAAACAATGAATCAGACATGGTAGTTGCGCCGTTAAAATGCACCAGAAAAAAATATTGACCGGATATCAGCTTAAGATCCTTGGCTCATGCTCACTGGCTAAAGTGACCTTGACCACTCTTGCAAAAAACTATTTCATGAAAAAAATATAAATCTGCTATTTAAGGTAATTTCTAACAACCTCTTCTCAACTTTAGGCTCATCCATTTTTATCAACAGGAAGCAAAAGATTAAAAATAGCCTCCTCTTTACCACTATTAACAAAATGCCATCCATCTGCTCCACACTAGGAAATGTTCTTATCGCTCCATCTCTTCTCTCTTGTTTTAATTCGGGTGCTACACAGCTATGTGGGTTTAAGTTTAAACAACATAAATAAAATGTGAGAAATATCCCTTTTCTCAGATACTATTTCCTACAATGCTTTTCATTGTTTATCTTAACTTCATAGTAACTCAAATTATATGCTGAAGACATGGGCAGTGTCTTGTTGATACAAATTCCATTAACATTCACCAAACGCAACCCAAATATTTAACTACAGCATGCCAAGGTTTAAGCTACAGTTTCTTATCCAGGCATATGAAAAAGTAAAGAGAAAAGTTTAACCGTATATAAATTAAAAGTAAAACTATTAAAGGAAGATTTAGCTCCTTTCAATCTAAAAAAGGAAGTCTGTTCATAGAATAAGGATGGCATGCTACAAAGAATGGCTTTGGGGAGAATTTATAAAATGTAAATTTTCTGTAGAAGAAAGAGAAAGGTAAAAAAAAATGACGTGGCAGAGAACAACTAATCACCATGGTAACAGCAATAAACTGGTGGCCTATTGGAGACAAAATGCCATAGTTGGACAGGGCTCACCACGGAGCAGGGAGGCCCAGAGACCTGCTCTTTTCTATTGTACTTCTTTTCTGTTTCTGTTCTGATTTGGAAAGGGGAAAGTTCAAGAGATGAGAATTGGCAGGAAAATACCACCAGCAAGGTGAGCCTCCCTGTACCTCATAGGAGTACAGAAGGCAGCCCCGGATAAACAGGCTGCGTGCTGTTCTTACCTCCTCCGCAGCTGTGCTAATTGATGGCTGGAGGGAGGAGGCCGGACGCCTCACAGCACTCCAGCACTCACGTCTGCAACTCTGCAAGTCCACAAATCCACAATCCCTCAGTACCAGAAAGCCCAGGTCCCTTGATAGTTTATAGCTGCCTATTAGCAAAGCAACTATAGGTCTCAATGGGTAATTCAGTGGTTCAGGCAAAGCATGAACTAATCCCGGATATATCAGGGGCACAACATGCTACCTCAGGTAACGGGTTCGTGCAAAGTAAAGTATGGATCCTTTGTCCAAAAATCATTAAGAAATTCAAGACAGCAGCAGCAGTGCACAAAACTAAGCACAGCACCTCTGCCCGTGAGCTCTGTGCAACTAGACAGGGCTCCGTGATGCAACCGGCCCTGATCAGGGAGGGGGCTCCAGCTCAGAAACAGCTCTGGATTGTCCATTCTGACACGACGACGCGTGTGATTTGTTTCCTTAACTTCTTTCCCAGTTGTGCATCTCAAACCTGCCTCTGGAGTTGATAAACTTCTATTTCTCTACCAGTTTGAGTTGCCTAAGTTGTTGATTGCTTTAAGGTTGTATTAACACATTTAGCAAAAGAGAAGCAGGCTGCCGTGTTAGTAAGGCCAGGGGACAACAATTATTTCTGTTGATAAACTGAGAAGCCAGTGGATATAAAGATATTATAACTCCCTGAAAAAGAATAAAGAATTGAAGAGGAAAGTGGGGAAGAAAAATACTGTCTTACTGGTAGAGTCTACATTCAGAGACACATACAAATCCACCAAGCCGCAGAAAATACTACATCTTTATTGCTTGATCTAGTGTAGAGGCTTTAGGCTTTATACACAGCCCAACAATGAAAGTTGTATTCAGTGAGTTAATGAATGAAGGATTTTTTTTTTCAGGTAGGAACGGGAGGAACTAGACTGGAGAAGATGGGTTGTTTTGCTAGTATTTCAGGTAGAAGGAATGCAGCACAAGGCACTTAGTTTAAAGCAGAATTCCCCACCAGGTGCCTGCATGCCCCTCTCCACACGTTACAAACCTGCTAAGTTTTAATGTCTCCCCCATCCCTTTGCCCCTGTGTGCTGTACACAGTTTTATCATTTTCTGGAGGAGGTTTGGTGTGTAACACGTTGATAAGGACGAGCTCTGACTCCTACAGATTTATAGGAACCCACGTGGGATGATCTAGTTACCACCTAAGTTTGATGAAGTGGGCTGTGCTCCTTGCAGACTAGTGTGATAAAGAGGGCAAAAGGAAACATCTCATGACTCTGGCTCGGGAAAAGACAGGTGGCCATATGTTAAAAAGAATTGTCCACATAGCTCCCGTAGATGAGAAGGAGACTTGGGAAAGCCAAGGACGGGTGCTGATTACCCACCACAGGTCAGGAAGCCAAGCCAGCCCTGTCACTGAACATTTGCCAGGGCTCATTTTGAAAAATTTCCAGGCTATACCGTAGGCCAAAACAAGTGGAAACCTAGAGGACACAGGGCCCTCTGCGTCCTGCGCATTTATCTTTAGCCAGTCTTCTTGCGTGCAGAATGCGCAAAAGCCGAACTGAGCCAGATGCAAAGCAGATGACAGGCTGTTCCTACTGCACTGTTTGAATGTAACTAGCGCCGAACGATATTTTCATAAAAGTTCATAAAGCATTTGTCCTCCAGAACTTCCTGCTGAGGAATTTAAATTCTCACAGGCATGGATACTTGACGTGGACTCCGTATCGGTCTCCTGTTCCTCAACACCACCACCATCGTCATCACCAACGGGGCTTGTTTTAAAAAGAAAACTCTACGACGTTGGAAATTCAAGACATAAACATTGACACAGAAGAAAATAGGAAATATGTAGTAGCCAAATCAAAGGATAGTTTAAAAAATTGTGAACCATGATATTTATAATAGGAATAATTAGCAGCGCCAACACGGCGGCAGTGTGGTGGTGCAGCAAATGGGCCCACCTGCCGGGCCAGCCGCTCCTGCCTAATTTGTTTATTGCACTTCGCACAGTTTCAGTACTTGAACCTTTAAAAGATCTTTTCCTTGGTTTTCAAATATGCAGATTTACAACCTGGTTTTAACAGATGCTCTATTTTCAATTTTTTTAATTTTTAATTATTAGGGGTACATAGTAGTTGCACATATTTGTATAGGATATGTTGATAGTTATACACAGTGAACTAATCAAATCAGGGTAATTAGGGTATCCATCACCTCAAGCGCTCAACCTTTCTTTGTGTTGGGAAGATTCCAGTTCCACTCTTTAGATTTTTTTGAAGTCAACCCAACTTACTGTTGATTATAGACACCTTGTTGTGCTATCGAATATCATGGATGCCATAATATTCTGGATAACTTTATTTTGGCACACATTAAACATCCTCTTTTATTTCTCCCACCCCTGCTAGACCATGGCAACCATTGCTCTATTCTCTGTCCCCGTGAGATAATTGTTTTCATATTTAGGTCCCATACATGAGTGAGAACATTCCAGATTTGTCTTACTGTGCTTGGTTTATCTCACTTCATGTTCTCCAGTCTCATCCACACTGTTGCCAAAGGCAGGATTTCATTCTTTTTGTCACTATATTATAGGATTCCCCTTTCTCCACATCGTCACCAGCATTCGTTACTACCCGTCTTTTTGATAAAAGCTATTTTAACTGGGGTGAGATGATATCTTTTTTTGACACAGAGTTGCACTATGTCACTCTCAGTTGAGTGCTGTGCCATCACAGTTCACAGCAACCTCAAACTCTTGGGCTTAAGTATTCTCTCGCTTCAGCCTCCCAAGTAGCTGGGACTATAGGCACCCGCCACAGCACACAGCTATTTTGTTGTTGTTGTTTATTGTTGCAGTTGTTTAGCTGGCCGGGGCCGGGCTCAAACCTGCCACCCTTGGTGTATGTGGCTGGCACCATAACCACTGTGCTATGGGTGGCAAGCCTTTCTTTCTTTCTTTCTTTTTTTTTTTATTAAATCATTGTGTACATTAATGTAGTCATGGGGTACAATGTGCTGGTATTATATACAATTTGAAATATTTTCATCAAACTGGTTAATACAGTGTTCATGGCATTTTCTTAGTTATTGTGTTAAGACATTTATATTCTACATTTAGTAAGTTTCACAAGCTACCTTATTGTAGTTTTGATTTCCATTTCTCTGATGACTAATGATGTTGAGCAGTTTTTCACGTATCTGGTGGCCATTTGGATGTCTTCTTTTGAAAAATGTCTGTTCAGATCCTTGGCCCAATTTTTTGTGCTCTTTATATTATTACTATGGTTCCAGATTAATTGGAGGGTACAAAGAATTAGGTTACAATGTTTGTGTTTGTTAGAGTCCTTATTGTAATTGTGCCATACACCAAGAACTGTGCCAGACACCCTAACACTGCCCATGAAGTGAGAGCACAGTAATTCCTCCTCTTCCTCCTTCCTCTCCCTGCTCCCCTGTTCCTCCACCAAACCTTGAATTGATTTGGGTTTTTCTCCTTTGTGGGCATGAATTAGAACATCTCCTGGCTTCATATTAATATTAAATACATTGGACTCTTTCTTCTCCATTCTTGTGATATTTTACTAAAAAGAATGTGTTCCAACCCCGTCCAGGTTAATACAAAAGATGTAAATTCTCCATCTTTTCTAATAGCTGAATAGTATTCCATGGTATACATGTACCACAGCTTGTTAACCCATTCCTGGGTTTGTCTTTCTGTGCTTGGTTTATCTCAATGTTCTCCAGTCTCATCCACATTGTTGCCAAAGGCAGGATTTAGGTTGTTTCCACATTTTGGAGATTATGAATTGAGCTGCAATAAACAATCTAGTGCAAATGTCCTTCTGATAAAGGGATTTTGTTTTTCTTCTGGGTAGATGCCTAGTAATGGGATTGCAGGATCCAATGGGAGGTCTAATTTGAGTTCTTTGAGGATGGTCCATACTTCCTTCCAAAGAAGTTGTATTAATTTGCAGTCCCACCAACAGTGTAAAAATGTTCCCTCCTCTCCACATCCACCATCTGCAGATTTCCACTTCTGTGATGTGGGCTACTCTCACTGAAGCTAGGTGATATCTCAGCATGGTTTTCCTTTGCATTTCTCTGATCAGGGATATGAGCATTTTTTCAAATGTTTGTTAGCCACATGTCTGTCTTCACTGGAGAAGGTTCTGTTAACGTCTCTTGCCCAGTGGTGGTTGGGATTGTTTCCTCATTTTTTATTGTTTTTAATTGAATGATTTGATTTTTTTTCCTAATGAGTTGTTAGAGCTCCTGTGGATTCTAGTTAATAATTACTTATCAGATGGGTAGTTTGCAGGTACCTCTCCCCATTCTCTTGTTGTTATCTCTTCACTTTCTTGGCCATTTCCTTTTCTGTGCAGAAGCTTTTCAGCTTAATGTGAACCCATTTCCAATTTGGTTTTGGTTGCTACACTTTGGAGTTACTACTTAAGAAGTTCTTGCCCAGACCAACATCCTAAAGTTTTTCCCCAATTTTCTTTTAGGCAGTTTCTGTTGCCTTAAGGGTCTTGTGGAAAAACGAAGTCACGGGGAAAAAGCACACTTATTGAAATTGTGTTTTAAATGAGAGTGACCATTTGCTCGCTCAGGCAAAATGGCCAGTCACTTTATTTATTCTCCTGGCCTGTACGGCCAGGGACCACTGCTCTCTCATGGGGAGTGGCAAGTTGATTATGTTACTCCTGGTTTATATGGTCAATTTTGCACATGCACACTATACAGCAATGACCTCATTAATATTCATTACAATCCTCCTTTGCATGGACCTCATTAATATTCATTACAATCCTCCTTTGCATGATCTCCTGCACATGCGTGTTGGACATCAACGACTTCCCTCTGCTCATGTGCATTGGACATCAATGACTTCATTAATCCATTTGAACATCTCATGAGTACCTTGTGAGTAGGTAGCTCCTCCCTAGGAATCTGATAATCCACCCAACATATACCTTTAAACATAATCCTTTCAACATAACCTGGTTTAATATAACTTAATGGAGAACATGTTGTTAGCCATTACTTCTTTTGTTCTTATCTGATGAAGCCTGAGGCTATGGAGGATAGAGACAGTTTGAAAATCTGTCCTACTGACCTTGCCATTTGGAGGTAGTTACTTTGATCTTTAAAACAAGGCATAAAGAAACTTCTAGGGCATACAGAAATTTGTGTGCAAACCTCCGCTCCCATGTTGGCCTTAAGTCAGGGGGTTTTTACACCCACAACCGACCAGGCCAACCTTAGGTCAGGGGGGTTTTAGACCCACAACCAACCCAGCCATATAGGATTCTGCCTCAGTTCCTCACAAGTATGCCTGCACAAAGTCTTTTCACTGCTCTCTCTCAAACAGCATTTTTGACCAGAGGCATATAGCCTTTTGCCTATAAGTTTCATAGTTTTAAGTCCCAGACTTTAATCCATTTTGATTTTTTTTTATATAGCAAGGGATAAGAGTCAAATTTCCTTCTTCTTTATATGGATATCCAGTTTTCCCAGCACCATTTATTAAAGAGACTGTGCTTTCCTCACTGTATGCTCTTGGTAACTTTGTCAAAGATAAATTCACTATAAATGTATAAATGTATTTCTGGGGTTTCTACTCTTTGCCATTGGTCTATATGTCTGTTTTATTCCAGTACCATGTTGTTTTACTTATTATAGCTCTGTAGTGTAATTTGAAGTCAGGTAATATGATTCCTCCTATTTTATTCTGTTTGCTTATGATGACTTTGGCTATTCTGGGTCCATAGTGGTTCTGTATAAATGTTAGGATTACATTTTCTATTTGGGAGAAGAAAGTCATTGTTATTTTGATGGGGATTGCATGGAATCTGTACATTGCCTTGAGTGTTATATACATTTTAACAATATTGATTATTCTAATCCAGGAGCATGAGATTTGTTTCCATTTTTTTATGTGTCCTCTTCAATTTCTTTCATCAGAATTTTATAGTTTTCATTGCGGAGATCTTTTACTGCTTTGGTTCAGTTTATTTTTAGGGTTTTTTTTTTTTTCGTAGCTGTTGTAAATAGGATTTCTTTTTTTGGTTTCTTTTTAGATTGCTTGCTGTTGGCATGTATAGATTATACTGGTTTTGCTCATTAATTTTGTCTTGCAACTTCACTGAATTTATCACTTCTAGTAGTGTCCTTAGGATTCTCTAGATTTAACATCATATTATCTGCAAACAGGAATAATTTAACTTTCTCCTTTCTAATTTAGATACCTTTCATTTCTTTCTATTCTCTGATTACTCCAGCTAGAAATTTCAGTACTATGTTGAATAACAGTAGTAAAAGTAGGCATCTCTGTGTGTTCCAGATCTTAGAAGAAAGCCTTTTGGCTTTTCCCCATTCAGTGTGATACTAGCTATAAGTCTGCCATCTATGGCTTTTAGTGTGTTGAGGTAAATTCCTTATATACTCAGTTTTTTGAGATTTTTTTTTATCATGAAGTGATACATTTTATTCATGCTTTTTTCAGCATCAATTATATGATATTAGGCCTTCCTTCTGTTGATATGATGTAGCATATTGATTGATTTGCAAATGTTAGACTGACCATCTTGCATTCCAGGGATGAAACCCACTTGATCCTGATGAAAAATATTTTTAACTGAGCTCTTAAATTCTGTTTGCTAGTATTTTTTTTTGAGAAGTTTTACATCTATGTTCATCAGAGATAATGGCCTATAGCTTTCTTTTTGTTGTGTTTTTGTCTGGTTTTTGGTTATCAGGATGATACAGGCCTCATAGAATGAGTCTAGGAATATCCCATCCTCCTCAATGTTTTGGAATAGTTTCAGTAAAGTCAGTAGTAGTTCTTTAGATGCTTGATAAAATTCAGCGGTAAAGCCATTGACTCCTTGGCTTTTCTTTGGTGAGAGACCTTTTATTACTGCTTCTATCTCAATACTTGTGATTGACCTATTCAGGGTTTTGGATTTCTTCTGGGTTCAAGCTTGGTAGGTTGTGTGTGTCTAGGCATTCATCTATTTATTCTAGGTTTTCCAATTTATTGGAATATAGCTGTTCATAGTAGCCTCTAATGATCTTTTGGATTTCTGCACTTATCTGTTGTAATGTCTCTTTTTCACCTCCGATTTCATTTATTTGGGTCTTCTGTTTTTTCTCAGTCTGCTAAAGTTGTATCAACTTTGTTTACCTTTTCAAAAAATCAATTTTTTATTTCCCTCATCTTTTGCAGTACTCTTTTTTAATGTGGAAAATTTTAGGGTCACAAGATTGATCAAAAAAAAAAAAAGGTTAATTGTGTTCCTTTCCAAAATAATATGATTGGATATTATTGGATTAGATAATATAATTCTTGGTTACCCAGAAGACTCCATTTTGGTAGCTTGAAACACTGCACCATTGATTTTTGAGCTTTGTTAAAATAATAGGTAAAAAGTTATTACTCAAGTTTATTGGAAAATTAGAAATTAGCTCCAAGACTGCAGGAATATTTTTTTCCTAAGAAAGATCCTAAGACTGTTAAGGCTGGTGTGGGCAAATAATCATACACTCTCAAAAACTACTATTCACCAAGTCATTTTTTTCTTAATATAAATTCAAAAGGGCAGCAAACACTTTTCAGATATGGTTTAGGAGCTTTTTTCAGTAATGAACAAAAGTTGTCTTTCAGTGATTTTCTTACCTTATGGACCAAGACATACATTTTAATAAAACATAACCAAAGTGGATTGAAATGTTCTCATTTAGAAAGATTCAATGGAGTGAAAGATATATATGCCTGTTAGAAAAAAGCAGATATTCTGAAGTGAATTTTTTTCTTCTTTTTCTGAAAGATGTGTTGATCCTTTGAGAACAGGTGAGTTTCAAGAAATAGGGGTTCAAGTTTCAAGAAATAAGGCTGATATTATAATTCCAGGAGTGATATTCAAAATATTTAAAACTTGGAGGCTTGACATCAACTAGACAGAATGGACCTGGCTGTCCCATAGCTGCTTGCCAAATGTTATTCTTTTAGTTGTGAGGCAGGGTTCAAGCAGTGATGGGGGTGCAGGGAGCTTTCAGGGTCTTTAGGCAGAAGCTATGTACTAGCTATTACTGCATTATTGTCTATATTTTAACTCAGAGCCAAAAGATACTTACTGGTTGATGTCAACCTTATGTGATTGTCACCTTATATGATGCCCAGCCCACACTGGCTGGAGTTTGTTCTCCAGCCAAGCAGATGAACCTTCTCCTGTCAGTGTGGCATCAAGAGCATGCACACCCTTCCCATGAGCCAGGCATCAACCATGACTAGTATTCATTGGATGCAGAAGGAAAACTCAAAGCCCAAGAGTGACATTTCAGTGGCTAAAATGCCTTCTGTGTCAATCAAGGCTTCTGCTGATCCTCAATGCAAGAGTGTGTTGACCACTTACCCTGTTGGTCTT
Source organism: Galago senegalensis (assembly GCA_963575145.1). Lineage (NCBI taxonomy): Eukaryota > Metazoa > Chordata > Mammalia > Primates > Galagidae > Galago > Galago senegalensis. The sequence goes on along the minus strand of CAUYTI010079252.1, from coordinate 5,865 downwards.
GAAACAAAAGTCAATTATCATCAAATAGAAATAAAATTAAATATAATTGTTCCCTTAAATTCATTTTGCCCACAAAGCTTTTATTTCATTTCTTTCACTCTATTAGACATTGGGATCTTAGTATTTGTGGATAATAAGGAGTCCCTGCCATACCAATAGAGGTTCTCTAGGAGAAAACTGAATGAATTGCTCTTTTTAGAGAAAGACATTATATGAATTTGGGATTTTTAAAATAATTTACTAGACCTATAATGATTTAGATTTTAAAAAGTTGGTATTATTTTATTTGAGCACTGGAGTTACTGGAGTTACCAGGATTTATTAAATCTCAAATGATAAAAATGTGTTGGCATGACTACATGCACACTTGGATAGAGTAACATGTGAAAGCACACTAATAAAATATCAGGATGAATTATATTACAAAACTGTATTTAATTAAAATGTCCTAATATGACCATACTCATTATTTTTACCCCCTGGTATCACTAATTCCCTCCTGACCCATCCCACTTACTAATTTAGAAGACGTATTAAAAAGAAAATCGCTGTTTCCTGTTTCATACTGAAATAAAGTGGTACTAATTGTTCAGTTTTGTATCAACCACTGCTGAAGGCCTAGACACGTAAATGTTTTGCCTCTGTGAACTTCTTACCAAAGCATTTGAAACTCCTATTCCAAACACAATGTTTGTACAAACCAGCAACAAATACTGAAATAACATGTCTTTTAGTTCTTAATGAGGAAAGTTGGAGCAAGAGATATTATAGTGATGAAGATACTTATCTGTTTGCTTAGCATCAATGGACTGGATTTATCTGGGTCACATTTTTTGAAATCCTGTTGTGATTATATGGATTTGGGTGTCTAAGACATGAATGTGCCTTTCTGCTGTCTGGCTGACCTTGTGGTCACCTCCCTGTGCATGTACTAGTATATATCAATACTAGCAGTCATTTGTTCCAATACCACAGTGGCAACAAAGGTCATTGTTAGAGTCATCAGCATCCCTGGAGCCCTGTCATTTTCTTATACTGGTGTTTGGGGCATTTAGTTAGGTGAACCTGAGCACCATATGGGGTGTCATAACATCTTCTCAATTCAGGATGAAGACCTACACATCTATTCAGATGATAAGTTTAAAAGGTGAGTTTTCTAGCCATTCACAAACAGTTATAAAGCAGTGTTTGTTATCAGTTGGAAGAAACGACTATGTACTTACAGAAGAGACCTCCTCATGTACAAACGGTCAGGAAAAGATTATGGGATAGAACTTGTGGGAATTTATCTGGATCTTACAGCATGTGAGATGAACCACTATAAAAACAGAATCATTTTCACATCCTAGCTGTCTATTCATTCAAATGAACTCAATCGTCATTAAACACAGTGTTAGCTTCCTTAGGTTAAGAAAGTACCAGAATCTACAAGGCTTAGAATGACATAAACTCATTATCTCACAGTTCTGGAGTCTGGAAGTCTGAAATCAAGATGCTGGCAGGTTTGGTTACCGCTGAGGACTGAGGGAGAAGCTTTCCCAGGTCTCTCTCAGCTTCTGGAAGCTTCGGACGCTCCTTGGCTTATCTTTCTTCCTTCCCACTTCATGTCTGTCTTTGTGTCAAAATAGACATCTGTCGTGTGGGACTAGGCTCCACGCTAATGACTCCACTTTAATTTGATTGCCTCAAGATAGGTGGTAAGATAAAACCTCTGTTCTCACAGAAAGGTCATCTTCTCAGGTATGACAGGCTAGGTCTGCAGCGTGTCTTTTTGTAGTTGACACAGTTCAGACTATCACGAACCTTCGCCAGCTGTCAGGCTCTGTGTGAGTCACAGGTGGTTACCACACAGTTTCTACCCTCACTGTGTTTAATAATCTAAAAGACTTAATAATATGAAAGTTAATTTTAAAAGAGCAACAATAATAGATGTGTTTCTACCTCTATTCCCAAGAGTATGCTAAATGCTTTACGAGAATGTTCTCATTTTTATCTCATAGCAACATTAGGAGGGAAGCACGGATCAGCCATGTGAAATCCAGGTGTCATCCCTCCTGCCCTCCAGACCATGCAGCCCAGGAGTGGAGAGATTTAAACACCCATGGTGCCATTCTTAAGTGATGAGGGTGGAATCCTATAAACTGTACTTGTTCCTTCATGCCCTGAGTGGAAGGGTTCTGAGATGTCATTAAGAAGGTTTGCAGAAGGTTCACAGAATCAGGCACCAGTTATTCACAGTAGTAGCCAACTCAGTAATGCATCCTTATATATATTTTTCTTCTTCTCTATTTTAATTTCCTGTCCTATACTCCTGGTACACCAAATCATAATCTTAAATAAAACACTTGCACTAAAGCCTTGACATCAGGTTCAATTGTCTAGGACTAAGATAATTGGCATCAGATTTTATTAACCCAGTCCAGAGATGAAACCCACTGATTCAGAAGTGACTTTTTCAAAGCCAGAAAGTTTTTGGCATACTCAAAATCAGCACCTAAATCTCTTGGCTTCCTAAAGAACATCTTTCCCATAAGAGAGGTCATCCAATCAAAAAACCCTCAAAATTTTTCCTATATAATTTTCTGTTCCTTTCTCCACCATCCCCTCTGACACAAAAGAAGGGTAGCCAGGACCCTGCTGCCAACACTACAGAAAAATTTTCTATAAGAAAAGTTTAAGAATAATTTTATCTGAAGCGAAGTTAAAAAAAAACAAATCATGGAAATAAAATGCAAATGTTTTGTCTCTTAGGGTCTTCCTATTATACAAAACACACACATACACACACACACACACACACACACACAAGAATTTCCACTAGGAGAAATTAACTTGAACCAAAATGAAAGGGAAGAAGAGTAGAGACGTCTTCCTCCAAGGCAAGCCCGCTTGAATTGCTTCTGTCAGTAACCACTTAAAAAGTGAAGCACGAGGGCCCTTTGAGACCTCTAAAATTGTCCCCTGATTATTACTGGAGACTTCCCTACTTTAGAGAAATAAATGTATTAACAAGGTGCTTCCTCCCACAATGTCCAGAGCCCTGTATTTAAAAATATTTTATGTTATAGAAAATTACTGCCTTGCAGTTCTTCTGTTTTCTGCATCTTTCTCTTAAACTTTATTTTTCCGTGAAGGTCACCCCAAATAACATAACACAGGAAGGCTGTATTCTCTTAATAATGCTAAAAGCCACATACATACCAGTAAACTGCCATCTAGATTATTAATTATAGAATGTGTTCCAAAGAATTCTATTATCATCGCAGATTCCATTAAGATGCTATCACGCACAGATAATAATACTGTTCTAATGCATATGTTTGACACCCATATGTATCTTGGATATATCTAAAACTAAAGACTTAAAATTACAAGCTATTTAAAAAACACACCATCCCCTTATTTTAATTACTATTTCCCCTGATTCTGACACATCAGTGCTCAGTGGTTTTGCAGTTCCCTTTATGAAGCTCTCACTTCCTGTCTTCCTTTCCCATTGGCTGCTCCCTGTCCTCCCCGGGGGTGGGGTGTATGAGAATCACACAGCCCCACAGAAGAGCTTGCTGCTTAGCTGTTTCTATAATGAGGCGGAATCCAGGAAAGTGTTACAAGAAGATGGATCTTGTAACGTGTCCTTCTATTTTACCGTTAAAGCAGCTAAGACCTTGGAATCTTGACTCTTTGGGAAACAATGTAGTAAAGCAGCCTCCTTGCATTTAGAGAGCTTGTTTCACAGAAGGACAGCTGGAGCAGCTTCCAAGGAAATACTCTTTGCTGTGACTTCAAGATTAGAATGGGGGGGGGGCAGGAGCTCTTTTAAAAGACCTTATTTTCAACGCATGTGTTCTTCTTGGAAGAGAAAAGCAACTTCATTTTCTCCTTTTCTCTTATACAGACAAGTTTTCTGAGGAGTCCCACTGAAGAAGCATGTCACACCCTGTCTGTGGACAGCTGCCTCTGTGTATAAAGAATACTCAAAAACAGGCAGCTGTTGTCTCTAGCAAGGCTCGTGTGTGCCAGTGAGTTCTTAATAAAAATGCTAGTTTTGATTTTGCCCATGGATTAAAACCTCGAATGTGGTATTAGTGAAGATTTGCATGCCTCTCAACCATGTCTTAAGTCATTGCTGGGAGTTGGACCTCTGTGTCAGGCTCTCTCAACCATAGCAGAAGGACCAGCTCACTCTTGGAGGTAGGCGCTGTGCTGAGCATTGCTGGATATTCAGCGGTGTTCCTGGCCCCTGCCCACTAGACGCCAGGTAGCACCCGTACAATTGCCACAATCAACAATGTCTCCAGACCTTGCCAGAATGTAGGGAAGAGATGACAAAATCATCCCTGATCCACAACTACTGCTTTGTGTTAATAGCGTCCTTCTTGGAAGGACTTAGTTGGAAGGCCTGTGGCTGACAGTGGGATATGCCCTGAGCACACTGAGTTGTCAGAAGAATCATTTTCCTAGGTAACATTGAAAGCCGACAAGAACAGTAGTAAAGTAATGTTGAAGAAGAGTGAAGACGTGCTGCTGGCTCACACACACGGACACATAACCCAGTTGGCTGACTTTGCCGGCAGGAGGGGTTCTCATACTGCTCCCCTTGGTCCCCTTTGGTTCCCATTCAAGGAGAGACTAACTGTCCCCAGGCAGAACCTGGTCCCGGGACAGCCAGCAGCACCTCTCACCCTGAAGGGCCTCTCGGGGACTCCTGGGAAAAGTGACTTTAAATAGCTAATTTAGGGCTACAAAAAGAGGAATTTTACAGAGTTTGTATTTGAATGATGGAAGAAGGAATTCAATAGCTTAAATAAATCTGAGGCCACGTCTATGGAGACCTGAGTAATCTATCAGGGTAGAAGATAGCAAAGGGACCTCCTGAGGTGGGAAGATAAAAAAAAGAAAGAAAGAAAGAAAGATTAGAAGGAAATTGCACAGTGAAAGAAGTGAGATTTTTCCCATTACCTGAAAGTGTAATCTCTATTCCCAAATGCAAGCAAAAATATATATATTCAATTATATTATAAAATAAAAGTGGAGGAATGCACAGTAAAAAAGTGAGATTTTCTCATTACCTAAAAGTGTGATCTCTACTCCCAAAAGAAAAAGAAAAAAAATGCATATTAGATTTTATTTTAAAATAAAAGTACTGCAGACTCAAGCGTGTTGCGTGCAAGGTGCTCAAATAACTTCAAAATGAGTGGAGGTCCTTACGTCTTGACACTAGATTAGCATGGTTCTGTGCACCTTTGCTAGGGACAGAGGTCAGTGGAAGAGCGCAGAGTGCGTGGAAGTCATGGTCATCTAAAAGAACTGTACTTCAGTGCCTCTTTCCCCATTTGAAAATAACGTCTTGGCTCGGCACCTATAGCTCAGCCGGCTAAGGCGCCAGCCACGTACACCTAAGGTGGCGGGTTCGAATCCCCAGCCTGGACCCGCCAAACAACAATGATGGCTGCAACCAAAAAAATGGCCGGGCGTTGTGCTGGGCCCCTGTGGTCCCAGCTACTTGGGAGGCTGAGGCAGGAGACTCGCTTGAGCCCAGGAGTTGGAGGTTGCTGTGAGCAGTGAAGCCATGGCACTCTACCCAAGGGCTCAGCTTGAGGCTCTGTCTTAAAATAAAATAAATAAATAAATAACGTCTTATTTCAACCCATTGGTTTACATTTCAAAGTCAATAATAATGTATAAAATGTATCAAATGGCTTGGGACACATTTTATAACTGTTTGAAGAATTAAAAACTAATACCTCTAAATAGTCTAAATCCACAATTTTAATATCTCTCGGTTCCAGCATTTAGCACACTGAATGTGCATAAAATAAAGCTTTTTCGAGTTTATAATGATTTAATTTTCGTGTTCATACTGTC